>VZRV01009875.1:198663-229697 GCA_013398115.1 Falcunculus frontatus
CGGGGGCGGGCGGTGTGGGGCGCGGGGCGAGGTGGACGCGGGGGTGTGGGGCGGGCTTTTCCGGGTGTAGGTGTACGAGCTCCGAGAGGGGCTCGGAGGTGCCGGTATACTCCGCTCTTTAAGTTTTATGTCCGTAAATGACACGCCTGAAAGGCACCGGGGCGCAGGGCATCCTCTCGTTTCTGCGGTGTCGGAGATACAGGGCACACGGGGGCTGGGGACACAGAAACGGGCTGCCTTCCAGCGAAGGGGAGGTTTTTCAGAGGGGGATATTTTGAAGAGCTCTCCTGGGGGGTCTGGTTAATAAGAGTTTCCGACTGATTTCATAGCACAATGAAAGCAGGTGTTAGCCGGCTGAGGCTACAACTAAGGTGATCCTTTGATCCCGGTTATACTCTGCTTCCAAGGAAGCATGCCTTGAAACCTGCAGTTTTAGCTTAATAAAGTCGGGATCGTATACCCGGTATCTGAATTAATTAGGCATCCTGCTGTTTAAAGCCTATTTTTAAAATTACCCTTTGATTCGAGTAATTTGCATACATTCAGGAGGTGTCATTCCCACTTGTAACATAGGAATTGCTGAAGCATATTCCCACTTGAAGCACGGAAATAATAAATTAAGCATTCACACTTATGACGTTTCTTGTCTGTAAAAAATGAGCCCACTGTATTCACAATTATCTTTCACACCACCACCCACCACCTTCCCCCCCAACAGTTCTAATTCAACAATACTGTCACCTTTTATGCAAACATCAGAGATCTGAAAATCATGCCTGAAACGACAAAATAGTTTGAACTTTGAAGTGAAAATTGTCTTGGCACAAATACTTATGGGAGTATGACAAATAGTGCTCACAAGCAAAAAAAAACTGGACGTAGTGCTGCTCTGAAGAATTCCCACACCTGCAGTGCTTCTTACTTGCTTTCAACACAAGGAAACTCTCAGCTCTCATATTCAACACCCCTGTTTGTTTTAAAAGATTATATTCTTTAAGAAAGGCAAAAAGATATTTGCAGTTTATTGCTGCAATCAAAGCAAAGAGATATAAAAATAGTGATAGTTGAAAGAAAAAAGTCTATTTGGCTCTGAAAGAAAATTGCTGTGGATTTTTAGAAGATACGTTACTCATTAGAAATGGATTTCTGCCAGCATTGCCTTAACTGGGAAGCTACTGATGCCTCTGTGTTTGATGTGAATGGCATCTAGGGTAGTTTGGTATGTTAGCTAGATATTTGCTAAAACAGAAAGCCCACTAAACTCATTCTAAAAGTTGGGATTTAAAGCCGTATAAATCCATTTGCAGGATTTTACACTGGAATTGTGATTTGAAAATATCAGTTTAAAAAAAAATGCCAACACTGAAGGAAAACAAACATTTTAGGATTGTTTACATTATCTTTCTTGTAGTCTCACATGGTCACAATGATTAAAACTCCTCATGTCAACTATTTTATCTGTGACATTGCTCCTGCTTTTAAAAATGATAGTAGGGGACCGAAATTTCGGAGTGGTTACAGGTTTTGTTTATGAGCATTTAAAGACTCTCAATGACAAGAACAACCATTACCATTAATTGGTGATAGCACTGTTGTTGAAGTATTACTGACTGAATGTGACTTTAAAGAAGCCATATGTGGAGAAACAAGAAATTAGCCTGTAATGGGATTTAGACGTCATTTAGTAAAGTACTTTGAAATAGAGCTGTTGTTGGTAAAACACTTGAAAAAGTTCACAGTGCAGAAATTCTGGATGAAAAGGTTGAAGTATTCAGTAAACCTTTTAGCACATTCAAGCCCCTAACTTCAATGTATATTTGCATGACTAAGGCCTCTCTTGTTAATTTTCAGCATATCACTACAGTTTGTACCCATTCTTCTTGATGCAGAGCATTCCTGAAAAGGGCAGTGAGACCCCAAACTCACAGAGGCAGACTCGAACTGTGGTGTCAGAGAAGTGTAGGGATTAATCCTGCTAGCAGTCGCAAGAAAAATTTACCTACCACTGAACGTGTACAAACCTAAAAGAAGTTTTCTTGAATTATATTTAGTAAGTGTGTAGAGGAGAACTCTGGTAATCAGTGTTTGGTCTGTTCTTTACAAACATACTTTAGTATGACTGAAATACATTATGTGTTTATTATGCAATTAGGAAAATGGTTATTTGAACATTTTCTTAACCAGAAGGCCCTAAAAAGAACAAGTGGAGACAGTGAGCATGGGTAGTAGGAGCAAGGTTGCTTCATTTCACAGTCTTGTTTTCTAGAGGAAATTCTGTAGATGAATGAAACTATATTTTCCCCTAGTAGTTAGCAGTATTGTCTTGCTCAAATTGTTGATATCAATTAATCCATCTTCATATCACTGAAAATGACTGGATCTTTAGAAACATGGAAGTTGCTTTATTATTTGAATACAAATAAATTTGTTTTCACATTTCAGTAGATATAAGCAATCAGCAATATTTCAAATATGCATTTAAATAGGCATTTTGGCTAAGAGAGGTTGAAGATTTTTATTGGTTTTTGCTTTTCTCAGGATATTTTCATTACTTCAAAGTGATAAGAAAAGTAATTCATATTTACCTGATTGTAATAACTGTTCCATGTAGAGATCTGTGAACTGTAACAGCAAGTCAGTTACTTTCTCTGCTACTCAGTAGTGCCTGTGTAGATGCCTGCCATTAAGACACAGATCATGGGAAAAACAACAGGTATAAACTCCCATATGGTTCCATTACATGGAATTGTGATATCAGTGCTATATAGGTCCAGAACATTCCAATCTTGTCACTACTTCAAACAGAAAATTATCTGAGTTGAAAAATTTGCTGTTTCAAGATGTTATGTGGTGATGTAAGGAAATGTTAGGAGCTCTGGTTGAAACTGGTGCCTGAACTTGAGTTAGGAATTTGTCTTGAAAATGAAATCCAGTGAATTGGAACAAGCAGTCAAAACTCTGAAAATTTTAAATCCTGTTGGTTCTTCTGAAAGTGGAGAAACCAGCCCTTTGCCAGTTTGACTTAAAGTCTTGTTATTGCTTCAATTGGTTATGACATGTATAATTTTTTACTCTGAGCCCTTGGAGTTTTACTTGTGAAGATGCCTTTAGTAACCAGTAGAAACGAATGAATGCACGGACAAGGGATGTGTATAAAGCCAGATCCTACACACAGGTGGTTCCACTGCAAACAGGATAATACCTTTATACAGAATCTGAGTGTGTCCTGACACAGGTGGTGTTAGCCAGCCTTATCTCAAAGTGTAAACATGATTGCACCTAGCGCTTCACATGGTCAGGAAGCGAAAACCTTTCCCAGCCACTATTTCAGCTACATACTGCACTCTCCTCTGTGCAGCACCCTTGCATACTTCCTAAGTTCCAACACTGGATTGCTGTTACTGGATTTTGACAGTTTATAGTTTTCAGCCATTTTTAGCCTATTAATACCCGTCTGTTGTACAAACAGAAACAACTTTGATGAGATCATGAACAAGCTTTGTTTTAACAGCCCTGTTTAATTCCTCATGGTTTCTGTGCCTCCAGTACCCATTTTTTAAAACCATTAAACCAACTACTAGTTTTGACATGATTAACAGTCTTAAGCATGAAGTCCTATGTATACATGTAGAAATATAAAATGAAAATCTTACTCTATTAGAAGATACTACTGATATTACCACCACTTTAATGATTCCATTGCACAAGCACAGTATAAAACTAACCTGTACAGCTGGAACTTCACCAGCTTCCCCATGAATTGCAGGAGTGAGATTTCCTTGTCTTATGCTATTGAATGACTTTGAGTTTTCTTGATTTATTATTCATTTTTTCACCTTAGTTTATTTCCATTGACATGCATCATCCAGAACATTGTATTAATTTGAAAAACACTCAATTCTAGTAAAGTACAAGTGTTCAATGCCAACTTTACATATTTTCTTGTGATATGTAAAGCAAAATTCCAACCAGCAGTTAGTTTTGCTGACTAAAGAAAGATTAAATAACTACTTCAGAAACAGGTCTTACCTATGTTTTCATCTGTACCTATTGCTGTAGGCTGCTTTGCAGGAATTACATGTGTTTTTATCCATGTTGATGTACAAATGAAAGAAAATAAAGTCATTTGTAGTTTAGAACATGATGATAGGTAACTCAAAACACATGAAGAATTATGATTGCTTTAATCACAAAGTTATTGCCATATGTGATAAGAGAAAGGCATAATCTTGCATTCTTAGCATGTTCCAGGTCTGTTATATTATTTTTACCTGAAATATTGTTTTACTTAAGAAGAATATAATTGAGGAAATGTTAAAGTGGAAAGATATTCAAAAGTCAGAAGAATGCTTAGTTATTGATGGTCCATTCTGACCAGCCACAAAATACCATATGGTGTCCCTACTTGGATACGTTACATGAAGATTTTTTTATAAAGACAATTTTATATAATCTGAGTGGAATTTATTCCTTAGCTAAAGAAAACCACAGATGTTCAAGTGCATGAAATTGCAAAGGAGGTGTTGCGGAGATGTGGAGACAAATAACTCCAGGACTTTTTTTGTGCTACGTGTTAGTTCTGGTTACCTAATTTTGTACCTATTTATGGTTTTGTGTGACGCACGTCACTGTACTGTTCAAGAGTCAAAAACCAAGGTACCACTTGGGAAAAAAAAAAAAAAATAGGGAGTTTTAGAGATAAACTATCTCAGATTTTGGGGGAGAAAAATCATTTAAGTACCCAGGTTTGGTGTGAACCTTGACTTGAAATATGTCTTATTTCAGGAGGTCCAGAGGTTAGATACCAAGAGTTTATTAAGTTGGAAAGAAACCTGCCATTTTCAGTACTTCTGCTTCTATGTGTAATTTTCTCTTTTCTCTTGTGCCATGGAACAACTCCATTGTTGTGGTTGAGCAAAAAGCAAGATCTGACTCTTCTTGAGACTGTACAACCAAGTCTTATGTAGGCTTCAATTTTTTTTGCAAGATATGGTATCCTAGCAGATCTCAAGCAGAACCAGTACAAGATGATTTTTTGCCAAGGAGATCCTCAAGCCTGTTGTTCTGTCACGCAGATAAACTCGAAAAACTGTAATAATCTGATAATCTGTATGAAAAGAACTGCTCTTTGTGTCCTCCAGTTCTTCATGTGGGTTATCTGCTTATGTAGCCTGTGGACTGAGCTAAGGATTTGTTCTAAATGTGCCAAATATGCAAATGGCAACATCGAGAACTTTTGTTCAATTTTCCACAAAATTTTTCGTTTACGTACTCAAAAGGTAGGATTCGGCAACAACAGATGATCAAGAGGTATTGGGTGGGGTCTCTTACTAAAAGAGCAAGCTATGTAATTTGTTGGGTTTGTGGCTTCTTCTTGATATTTAGAAATATGCAAAATTACCTGAAACTCAGTCGCCTTCCTGCTAAGCAACACCTGGAGTTATCAGCTTCAAATCGATTAGGTATTTACACTAGCTACTTAAAATTTTTGACTGCATGTCCATTCTTTTTTAATATTTAAAATATTAACATTTTCTGTAATTTTCTGTATCTACAGATGTCTGTAGACACATATGCACACATATAAATAAATTATATAAAATATTGTAAACTGTGTAGAATGGTATAATTGGATGTGTGACGCTCAAGCCACATTGTCATAGACTGTATTCAAACTTGCTGGTAGTGCTCAGTTCTCTTATGAGAACTGAGTATGTTCAAAGGGTGTCACTCAAGGTTGTATTTCTAGCAATGACAAGAACTGCCTAGATTTTGTTGAATGCTATTGTAAAAGTAAAAGCTTTACACAGGAGTTTAGATTTTATCCACACGTAAACTTGTAAACGGAGTCGTATGCTCCTGCAGCTTGGGTTCTATGACTGCTTTTCATAGCAATGAAGAAATAATATTAAAACAAAGTAGAACATACAGTTTCTTTTTTTTCTTTCTAACTTGGCAAATGTTGCTTTATTTCTTAACATGTATTTGCATGCTAGACCATGCCTCATTTTTGAGGGCAGTGGCTTTCTTTCAATGACAAAGGGGAGCTTTTGGCCCCTTTACACAGTTTCTATGTACAGTGAGGGACAATGAAACAAGTGTGCAAATTCCATGTGATATTAATTTCTCAAATAATATGTTAGATGATGGACAGCAGGGGTATTGAATTGGGTCCTTATTGTGAATTGCTCCCTCAGCAAGATATGAGACCTTTGAAATGAGAGACAGCACCAAGCAGGCAGCATCCCAGTGCCTTCCCTCATCAAGAGAGGGGAGCTTGTTTTCTGCCTGCTCAAGGGCAGTGGGAGGATCTCTCACCTGAGCAACAGTCTGCTGTGCAACAAGCTGAAGAGGATTTCCAAGGCTGTGTTTCAAGGAGGCCACGTGTATTCTGTGGTGGGATTTGTGTAATCACATAAGAGCAGTGTAGTACAAAGGTACATAACTACATGACTTGGCATCCTATCTCTAAGCTTATGCAGCAAAATAATTCCTCTTAAGAAACTTACATACATGACTGTGTGGGCATGTGTCCTCAGATTTGTGAACACACAAGAGAAAATACTACATTAAACTTTAAGTTTTGTTTGGAGAATTTTAAAATATATATCACATAAACAAAACTTCAAGGAGTTACTAAACTTCTAATTCAAAATACAAGGGCAGTTCCCAAGTGGTAATTATTTTCATCTAAAACAAGTGAAATTTCTTTGAATTTAGCAGCTGAAAGAGTATTTTGTGATGAGATATCCTTTCAGGCTGCAGTAATAACACATTAGTAATATCTACCTACAGTAATTTAAGGTTTTAATATGTTGAGGGTGGTAGATATAAATATAATATCATAAATAGTCATGTGTGTGGAATACAAAGAAATCTGGCAGGTTTTAATATAGGCAGTGCTGTTCAAGACAACTACTTTATCCCTTTACTGGAATTTTAATTAAAGAAGGATAATAATAGAGAGAATTAGAGAACACAATTTAATCATGGTTGTGTCAGTGCTCCTCTGAAATAACTCCACTGGCCTGACACTACTCTTATTAATATAGGGTTTGTATCAGAGAGAAGTTTTTACTTAAAAAATCTGTAGTCAAAACGGAAGTAGAGCTAAATCATAGGTAGCTGAAAACAAGCAGTGTAGCAAAGTAAATAGTAAGAAGGCCCAAGTCAGTGCAGAGCACCATGTGCATGCTGCTGTGCTGGGCAAGGAGGACATGTACCAAATGCAACTCTTGTAAGCCACCTCTTCACCACCATAATTAAATGGCTCCCTCTATCTTTGGCCACGTCTTAAACTTCCTCTATCAGCACCTGTTATTGTCCACTGTTGGAGACAGGGCACTGTGCTGGACAGAGCAGCTACGGTCATTCTTGTGCAGAACCTGGATCTAGAGAAAAAAGTTACCTTTAGAGACTAGATTTATCAGTGTGTTCAAAATACGCTTCCTGCCAGAAACTGGAAAGACTAGCAAGTGGCAAGACTTCCACACTGAGCTTAATCCAGAGTCAAGCTGTTGTACGTATCAGTCATTGGGACAGATCAAATAGCTAAACAGGTCAAATTTCAAACTGTCAGAGCCTGTCAAATACTCTTGTTCAGCCTGTTCCTAGCATTTCCTGGGGTGGAAGAGCTGCAGTCTTCAGTATATTAACACTCCTCTGTGGTATCATTAAACCCTTGAAAATATTTATTAATAGGGCCTATTTCACCCTACTAGTAATTGAGTACCTTCACAGTCTCATCTAGGCTTCATAAATCTCCAAACTGAAATAGGTGTTGAGATTATTATAGTATATGCATGATACATAGCAATGTTATTTGTGAAATTCTTATTTAGTCTCTAACTAGTAATGTTTCACAAAACATTAAGGTGAATGGAGAATTAATGACTAAGAGCCCTATCTGGGAAGCTTTAGTTTCAGAGTTTATGATTAAGTTAAGTTTAAAATATTAGATTAAGATTACTTTTAAGTGATTGAGAACCAATGAGTAACCATGTGGGTTAAATACTTTAAGATGAGAGGAGTTATCCATACTTGCAGAGTTATGCAAATCAGCTGTTACATACAAGATAAACGAGAAGCAAATGCAGTAAGATCAGGCTTAGTGAGTTAGACCAAAGGAGCCCAATACTCCTCTCTGACTGTGGCAATTTCAGATGTATGATGAAAGAATAATAAATCACAACAGGAACAAAATGATGAAGGCTATGTCTTTGTGCTTAATAACTAACCTGTGAGGCCCTTTGCTTCCATGAATTTGTCTAGTTGCTTTACTAATTAGTCAATAGTCTTGGTACTTCTAACAACCTTTCCAAATCTTGAGATAGATTATTGCCCAGAAAAATGCCTAGTCCTGCTAACTTTATTGGGAATTTTTTATGAACAAGACCATGCATATTCAGCCAAAGAAGAGAGCTCAAAAAACAGAAGAGAGAATATCGGTGGAGAAAGGGTACATAAAAGCAGATCTCCCTAAAAGAGTAACTTTGTCCAAAAGCATCATTGTAATGATCCATTTTTGTCTATCCGTATATAGAAAGAGAGGTTAACTGTGAATACCTAGGTATCTGAATGTCCTTATTTCTGTAGAGGTATTAAAATGGAGCCATACTAAGAAATAGATAAGGAAATGACAGCGTTCAACAATCCAAGGAGCCTAAGGTATGAGGTCTGATCCAAAGGAGTCCAATGCAGGACTTTAATCTAAGGGTTATTTTATTATCAAGAATTTTCCATCCCTAACTACACCAACATGACACATCTAGAGGATCTTGCTTTACTGTCATAATTAACATAAATAATGTATGACCACTTTATAAGTGATTTTCTTGAAATTAAGGAGTTAATATTTTTATTTTTCCACACCTACTGCTGTTTAATAAAGGTCACACGAATTCTAGAAAAGGAGATCAAAAGAAAAATATTTTCTTCCTTGATAATAGTCCTGGTGGCTACATTCCTAGCCTGTACTGTCCTGGCAAGACAAAGTAGTAAACTCTGAAGAAAATTTCTATTTTTCACCCTATAATATTTCTGATAGCTCAGATATCAGTGAGCAGTAAGTGTTGATCTTTTTAGGAGTGGTTGCTAGAAAATACTCAGAAAATTATAGAATCACATTATTATTTGAGAATGGTCTTGTTTTACCTATGTATGTATTGTATTACATTTAAAAGTGATGAAGAAATACACAGTGCTCTTGAAACAAGTTATTGAAGCATTTCTCTTTGTGTGATCCCTGATTTGGTACATTGAAACACTAGCAAAATTTGGATCATGATTTACTTTGAAATGCAAGTCATTTTCAGCATGGGATTATAAAGAATTAAGCCATCTGTGGTGAGCAAAGTGAGTGCCATTGAGTTCCATAACATGCCATCTACAGCAGGTATGTGTGGCTGTAACAGAGGTCCAAGGGACCTTAGACTGCTACTTCATTTGTCATTTTTTGTCGTGCAAATCACAGACTACAGGCTGCAAGGGACTTCTTGAGGCCTTCAGATCTGTGCTCCTTCCTGAAGCAGAAGCAAACATACCTTTCCCATTCCTGGCAGATTATCTCACTCTTCATGAGTGGTCTTCAAACCAGTTAAGAAAATACAAGGGAAAGCAGACTACAGCATACTGCTGTGGTATGTCTTCCATACCACTACGGTCATGCTTATAAGCAACAATTAGACACAAAATAAGCTCATTAGTCAATAAAATGACCAAAAGTAAAAAACTTCTGAAAATTTCCTTGTTTAGAATGAGTTTCAGTAACTTTCAGTATCTGGTATATTTTATTATTCACAAATTTCTCAAATCCAGTGTCTGCCTCCTCATCCTTTTACCATGTCAGGAACTCAATCTCAGCATCTGTACAAAAAAGATAGACAATATAAATCAATAAACTCCCATAAGGATAAATTTATCATGGAGGTATGTCCTGCAGTGGTCTGCTTTTTTGAAGTGAAGCTTTTCTGAAAATGAGGCATTTGTGAAGTGTCTGTAACGTTATGTCTCATGTTACAGCTTTTGCTTTGGTGTGATCCCTAATTTGGTACATCAAAACCACAATTGGTTCATTTATGAATAGGAGGAGGAGACTCATTTACAGGATTTCTCTTATTTACATGGTGATTTGTTGGTCTGATTTGTTTAATGTCCGTCAATGAGTTAAGAATACTTTTCAAAAGAGAACAGAAGACATGTAGAAGACACAGTTCATTATTTATTCCTCCCTTCTTTTAGAAAACAGCGATTAAAATGCATATAATCTCTCTATACCCTACCTGTTTTAATTAAAAATGTTCTATTTTACACTTTCTATAATCAACTATGTATAATATTATATAATTCTATTAAGCAATTCCATTGCTGGTATATTGTTCCAATGTTAATGCCACAGTCAGCTCCTCACAGTCATTATGTAAATTCAAAATAGTTTCAAACAAAATCTCCAGTTATGGATTCAGTTGTCTTTAACCATGTGTAGGTGTGGCAGATAAAAGATTATTTTTTCTCTATTCTGTGGCCAAGGGACAAATACCTTTGCAGGCACTGAGAAAGACTGATAGTGTCTGGCAGTGCAAGAAGTAGAAATAAAGTCAAGTCCACCCTTTCAGCTAGATTCTGCACTGCCATTGAGAGCATAGCATCATAAAAGGTCTTTATTCTCCTTTAAAGGCAATTATAACTCACTGGGTATTATTATCAGGAAAATAAGAGCAAACAGTTGGGGAGGATGGCTAAAGTAATTTGAAAGTGCTACTCTGGGAAACATTCTGTAGCTCAGTCACCGATTAATTAAATTGGTATGCCAGTTCTGGAAGTTTTCTTTAAATACTATTTTCTGTATCATACTTGTATAAGGTATTTGTGAGAAATAAAACTTGTTTCAACTGCATCTGCTTCTCAAATGAAGTAAGTGACTAGAACATGTGTTGTCCTTTTTCAGTTGCTAACTCCTTAAGATTGTTAAAATGCAAATTTACTGTTACCTTTACATACAATCAACAAAATGTGGTTAGCAAGCAGAAGAAATTAATAAAATCTAGAACAAGAAAGCAATAGCTAGGAAAACCAAGGCATCAGAAAAATATTTGACTGATAAAAACAGAAACATTATAGAATTTATTAAAAATGGCCTTTTCAACTGGATTATATAATCTTCACTAAAAATAACGCTTAGATGAATCATTAGAATCGGGAGGGTAAGGAGAACAAGGTCTGATCAATCACTCTTCCTTTACACGTCAATCACTGTTTGCCTCTCAGACATTACATAATCCATCAAAACGAGCCAGCTTTGTAAATTATTTGGCCATGTCCAATGAGTTTCAGTGCAGACCCTACCTGGATTCTCAGTTTTAAAAAACTGTTGTACCACAGGTCCTGTAAGTGGATGTTAATACCAAAGCTGAAATTGTCTGTCAGTATGTGAAGTAGTCCTTTAAAGAAATCAGTTGAGATTCTCTTCTTCAGGCAAGCTGTAGTTGAGTTTCTGGCATCCCTCCCTCATGTAGTCCCATTGTTCTGGGCTTAATGCCCTCTTGCAGCTGCTCTCCTTTGCTGGGGTTGTCATTTCATTTCTTCATCTTTGATAACAGTTTCTACAGCAGCCATGAGCTGTTCTGACTGTTCAGTGATGTTATTTAATCCTCTCCATTTAGCATCAAGAAAAAAATCTGTTGCAAAGAAAACTCCTACTATATTGATGCAAACTTACTGCACTGATAGCAACCAGCAACTCTTATTATTGTGTGGGTGCTTCTGCACACCCAGAAGTGTCAGGTTCGAGACTTTTTCATCTTCTGGCATAAAAGTCTTCACATCTTTCACTTGAAGCCCGTACAGCAGGCTACATTTATCAGTCATGCTTTTCCAGTTGGCCCAGCTGAGTTCACCAGTTTTGTAGTGACCCAAACTGTGGATGTATTGCACCAAACTTAAGGAAGAATGCAAGCTGGATTGGGACTCTGTGACTTGTGCCCCTAAAGTAGAAAATTTAGATAAGGGAAGGGCAACTTGACTCAGGAGCCAACAGTGCTTGCAGAGCTTTTCCATTGTTTTGCAGTACTGCCAGATGCAAAGTCACATAGGAGTGCTGATTGGAGTTGCTTCAGAATGAGATGTATTTAATGGTCCTGTACCAGACTGTACTGTGAAATAAGTGTGTGCTTTTATGAGACTGGCTTTCTTGTGGTTTTTTAGGGCTCTGTTCTGCTTTATGCTTTCTCAAAGCCTACAACATACTACCTCATTCTCTTCAAGCACGTGGACCTGCAGTTAGGAGGAAGAATGTGACATCCCTTTGCTTTACTGACTGCCACAGCCTCATTGCCTTAAGTGCCTTAGTAACACACCCTGATGGTTTTCTCTTTGGTCTAGTGATGTGAGAAAAAAAAGTAGCAAAGCTATTGCAGTACACGCCACTTAATTGTTAAAAGCATTTTCCAGTGTTGTAAGCTTTTTTTCTGCTTTCTGGGAAATTCCATAATTTTTTGAAGTGTGAGTTGACACCTCTCAGTGAATCAGTGGGATTTTTGCCCATAACTTTGTTACTGCACTGGCCCTTATTTCTGTCCTTTGTTACTCATTTTTCCACAACTCATTCAGCACTCCTCCTTTAGATTTCACAAGAAGTTTTTCTTTCACATTAATTTTGATCATAGTAGCAAATTCTTGTCCTAACAGGCCTTGTTGTTTTCCAGTGCTTATTTTAATAATGTTTGGTGTTCTGCAGAGATAATTTTCAGACTTAATTTTGGTGTTTCTAAATGTGCTGTGTCTTCCGTTTCTCCTGTCACATCATTTAATTGTATAACAATAATGGTTTGCGAATTGTCATGTTTTCAGGAGCTTTTCCTAGCTTGCTTTATTAAATGAAAGAATTAGACTTTTTTGAATTCTTCCACTTGTGCAGTTTTCAGAGTGAAAAAAGCTCTCCCCCTGTAGAGATTCGGCCTTCAACCTGCAGTGTCGCTGAAGCTCCTGCTGTTTGTTGGCATTTGCGTGCAGACGCGTTTGCGTTTCCGTGTTTGCCACAAATCACAGTCAAGGGACACAAGGACACCTATGCACCCAAGCAGCAGTTTGGCAGCATTTGCAGGCATGGGAAAGGATTCCAGGTCAACCTAACTTTTCTTGTTTTATTTAAGAACATCTACATATAAGGGTGCTGTGTTCCCAAGGGGTAACGTGAGGTTAGTTAATTAGGACACGTTATGAGATAAAATTCTGCTTCAGAGTCCTCATCCATACCATCACCACCAGACTGACACAAGATTATGTACTGTTTATTTACTGGTTGATTTATTTATGGATTGAGAGATTTCATGCAGACTCTGTGGAAGTAGTAAGGTATCAAAAGATAAAGGCTTTCAATATGTCCCAAATGTAGAACTTCATTTAAAATCTGCAGAGATTAGCAGATCTTTCCATTAACTTCACCAGCTTTTGGATCTGATTCCAAATTTGTTTCATGTATGCATGCTGCACACAGAATAGAACTGTCAGAAACCAATATTTTTTTTCAAATTGGGAAGACAATCATGTGAATAATGAAAATTTGAATCTTGATATTTGGATATAGGAACCACTTTTCCCATCTGTTGTATCAGTTTAATACTGATGTTTCCCCTAAATTCTGTATTTTAACATGCGTCTTGACCCCTCTGATTTTACTAGTCAACTCTATTTTTCTTTTTTTTTTGTTTGGGTGTTACTGTTAAACCAATAGGTGGCACTGGTTAAGCATATTAGCAGTCAAGATGCAGGGTATTCTGTAAAATGACAGTGAGAAGTCTGGCCATTACAATTTTTAAAACATTATAATTTTTAAAAATATATGTTGCATATGTTTACTTACTGTATATGTGGTTTTTTACATCTGACATCTTACTGAACTGACAACATGGAACACTTCAGAGAAAACTATGCCTCATTTAAAATCAGGTATTGTTTGATTTGGGGCTAAAAAAGAAGAGGTAATTGCTGCAACTATAAGTTTTGAATCCTACCTAGTTAGGTCTTTTGTTTTGAATGTGTATTTAAGTGTTCTGGTGTAGATCACAAATTTGTAGTCACATCCTGTCATTTCTTCCCACTTGAGAGACACATTTCAGAATTACTTACCATCTTAATGTTATTTTTCAGTATTTCTTCTGACTTTCATGACAAGCAGACATTCCTTTGGGCTGAAATGCTTAGTCCAGTCTTGTATTTATGTTCCTTTAAGAACTGAGAAGGTTGAGTCACATAGACTTTGTGCCCATCTCGTGAGAGAGCTCCGACCACCAAGTGGAGTGAGGACACGCCGCTGTGTTACATCACAGTAATGTTGCAGTGTTTTGCTAATCAGAATTTGTTTGGATGGTTAGTTAGTCGTGGGGTTTAGTTGAGTTAATGAATGGTCTTCAGTCTGTCCAGTTTCTCATTTGCCTTCCAGAGAGCCAGTAGAGACCTGAAGGCTGGCATTGCTGTTTGGGGAAGGGACACTGGTAGAATTGACCCAGACCAGCCTGTTCCCATTCCCAGCCTACCTAATCTTGGGGAGCTTTGGATGCCTATTCTAATGATCTCTCCTCACAGAAACTCCGAGGGAAAAAAATGACAACAGCGTCTATGGAGTTCATTTTCTAGGATGGCAAGGGTACTAAGTTTTTTCCCCTCTCTTACCTGCTACGTGATTCAAGTTGACTTATTGCTTGCAAAATGCTCTGATTCTGAGATGAAAGGCACTATAGAAATGCAAATTACTTATTATTACGGTATTACATTCAGAGACAAGTTTTCCATAATATTTAGGAACATGTTACCTTCTGGTATTCGAAATTTTTAGTAGCATGGGTAATACACAATGCTGTTGTGCATTATCAGGAAAAAGGACAGTTTAAAAGGAATAATTCAGTTGAACAGTCATATGAGTCAAGAACATAGTAGCACTAAGAGGTTTGGCAGCCACTTCTTACTTGGCACTGCTGCTAAGTATTTTTTAACCTTAGATAATTAAAGTGCAGAAATTCTCACTGCAGTTACTAGACAATGGTTATAAAATACCCACATTTTTTTAGTATTGCAATGCATTAAAAAAAAATCCAATGGCAAGAATCTGTCCTACCCTTCTATCAAATCTAAGCATTTAGAAAACTTAGAGAAACTAAATAGCTGGATATCTTAGTGGACGTGCATTCAGGACTAGATCAGAAGTCCACTGTTCATCCAGGGCTTCCACGGTTGCACAAGAGAGTCCAACATTATGTGTTAATACACGTAACAGCGTGAATTGTGCAGGACACTATGGCAGCAGAGAGGTGGGCTGAAAGCTGTGAGGTGAAAATCTCCAGCAAGTGTCTGTCCTGACCACTGCAAAGCACGAGAACACCAACAATGGAGGGGGTGATAAAGAAATTGTATCTTCTGCACGTACAAGGAACTGCTCTTTCTTGGGTGACTGCCTGGAGATGAAACCTGTAGACAGCTCTGTGACCCCATATGACATTCATTTCTGTGGTGCCTTAAACAGCTGCAAGAACAGCTTTTTTTCTTTTTTTTTTCCTCTTTTTCCCCCTGGGTTCTTCCAGGTTCAGCTGCCTGCCTCAACTTGTTATGTCAGTCAGCAATTTTCCTGCTGGCTCTCTCAAGCTGGATATTGCAATGTTCCTCTGTCAGTCAAAATGTGGCAGGGCAAACACCCTCCTTGCTTAGGATTTTCCTCTGCTTGAGGGCTTTAGCTTGCATCATACATGGATATGGTTACTCACAGGTTACTTCTCCATGAACAGATTGTCAACTCGAATGTGCTGCTCCTTTGATAGTGATCGAGTGGGGCTCATTGTCCCCACCTTGGCACCTCCTCTGCAACACAGGATAGGAGAGTGGGGCTGAGCAATCTCCTTGTTCAGCTGCATTGAGCCTTGACTGAGTAGAGTCGATGTGTGACTGCAGCCCACATACATGAAAACAGCCATTCCCATCACTGTGGCTGACCTCAGACCAGTACACCACCAGCAATAAGATAAACTGTTTGGTCTTAGGACAGAATAACTGCTGCTTGGAAATGGGCAATTTCCGTCAGGCTTACATGTTAACTCTTTCTGTTCACTTGCATTTACATTTTGAAATTTTCTTCAACAGGGCTGTGTTCCATGACTTACTTTATCCCAGAGATTAATGTTTGGCAACTCTTTGTACATACACATCATCTGTTTACAAACACAAGAATGAAAAATGTACTTGCTCTATTAAAATAAAATAAGTGACTTTAATAGCAGAACAGCTTGTGTTTGAAGGTCAGACTTTGGCATGGGAATAGTTCACACTGAGAAGCAGCACCTTCTCTAATGAAATGGCATACTCTAATGAAAACTGGCAGTGATTTGACAGAGCTACAAGCCGTCAGAAATCACACTGCACACAAACAGTTGTGTTTATTGGACAGGAGAAAGGATGTAGATGGATATGTGTCTCATTCAGTTCAGTTCTGAGGGTTACCCTGGGGAGCACGAGGAGAAGGAGGCTGCGCATTCTCAGTCAGTTCAAAGTGTAGGCGTGGGCAGGGCAGCATAGTTATGGAATGGCTTAGGAGGCAGCTATCTGCAAGAGATGGCTCTTGTATGGAAGATGTGCACTCAGCAAGTCACTGTCTTGCACAAGACTTGGGGTTTGGGTTCATTCAAATACTGGAGACACATTTAGGGTTGGGGTTTTTTTTAAAAAAAAAGTTTAAGTTTTCTCTTATGTTTTTTGAGATGTAGTTTCATTCCCACATTTTATTGTGAACTATTATTTGTATTTCTGAGTATCAGAATTAACATCAAGAGGTGTAGAAAACTCATCTCACAGCTACTGTCTCATTTTGTCTGTTAGAAGAATGCAATTTTGTTAATCCATTCATCTGCAGCAGCAGCCTGGAAGGTGGAATTTGCCTGTGTGACATTTTTGTTGTTAGGAACTGCCAGCTTCACAGACTTGCTGTCACTTTAAATCAAGTTAGATTATATTTAATTAAACCAGTTTATCTGCCATCCATACTAATTAACGTAGTTCATCTTAACTACATACACTTCTGTTTCCTCAAAGTTTCAAAACTTATTTCAAATACAGGAATTCTTAAAATTAATTAATATAAAGACCAGACTCAAATTCCAATTAGATAAACACATTCCATTAGATATGGAGGTAGGAATAAAAATACAGAATAGATATGCTGAGTGTCTTATCCAGACCACAGTTCTAGTTGAAGGAATGTTTCATCTATTTCATTTTAAAGATATTACAAATGTAGCACTACTCCTGCAGTGTGTTGTTTCATTTTCTGAACAAGACTATAAACGTTACAGGGCAGGGAACAGCACCATGTTCTAAAACTAGAGCCAGTGGGGTTCTGCAGTACAAATCCTATGGGTGTAAACAGAAAGTAGCAGAACATGGTTTTTATCTGTTGTAAACCTCAGGCAAAATATATCCCATTTGTCATTTAATCACGTTTACTCTTAAATTCTGCTTTTTTCCAATATTTTTTTTTCCTTTTTTTGTTGTTGTTCCTGCAACTTAGATTCCTTTTGATCCCTAGTAAGACTGTTCTGTCTGCTGTCACATTTAAGTAATTGAAAACATTAACTGTGTATTGTTGCTTCCTTAATAAGCAAGCTGTAGTCATGATTGATTTTCATTTAAAAAGGCAAGTATCATTTTGGTTTATCTCAGTAACTGAGTAGTAAGTTGGTTTTCAACAGAATTTATTCTACTTGATCATGAAGATCTGATGCTCTGCATTTTCATAAACTTGCTTGCCAAAATTAACCTGTGTTAAGACAAAGAAAATAGAATATATAGTCTTCTATCACTGACTGATCTAAGGGTCTCAGTTACTGTGAAGATAAAAAAATGCAGTATTTCAAATAAAGAAAACTACACAGTTCGGTTTTATCACAAGGTAGAGCAACACCATTGCTTTGGAGCCAAAATAATATTGCTGTGTTGGCACCATGGGACCCTCTGACTAATTGGCCTTGTTAGTTGTGTACTACATTCTGCAAGAAAAGGATGACTTAGACACTAAAGTATGAGAGAAAATTAATGACTGTGGATCCTAAGGAGGGCACAACTCATCCATCCCTTTTATGTACTAACACAGGCAGCTCTGAGCTGAGAGTGCTGTTTTTTTCACTCAATTCCTAAATATTTGTAGGGTATGTCTGCATTCATCCAGATCTACAAGTGAAGTAAATCTCTTGATCACCACTATCTAACACATTTTGACTCACATCATAGTAGGGTCTTGGTGTGCATTAATTGGATTCCTTTTCGATGAAAAACAGGAAGATAACTCCAGGTCCTCACCAAATGCATTCCAAATGTTTGTGAGGGTGAGCTCAATCTAAAGTAAAATGCCCTGAAAAACATATGGCATGGACATTGGTCCTTGGCACCAGCTATTTTACTCTACAGTTTTGCTCCCACTAGCCCAGACAGGAGCAAAAGTCTTCCCAGGCAGTGTACGATCAGCCTGGATAATAAAGCCAAATCTGCAAGTTCTCCTGAGAGACAGGATCACTGCAGGTTGCAAGGGGTACTCAGGTCGGGTCACTCGGGCTAACCTCCCTCCTGAAGTGCTGTCAGCAGAAGCTTGGTCAACCATGAACTTGTCTAGTTGAGTCTTGAAGTGCTCCAAGGACAGAGGAGCTTCTTCTGGTGTCCAACCTGAACTTCCAAGCTGTAATATGTTATTGTTGTCTTTGTTGTACTCTCTGGCATGAAGAGCTTGGCTCCATCATCTTTGAGAATGCCTTAGAAGTAATAGTAGGCTGCAGTTGGGTCCCTCTTACACACTTCGCTAGATAGAGGGACTAGGCATGCCCAGGTCCCCCTATCTCTCCCTGTAGGCCACATGCTTTTGGCCTCTGTCTCAGTAGCCTCTCCAGTTTCCCCCCCATCCTCCTGATTTGGGGTGCCCAGAGCTGGGCATAGCACTCCTGGTGCAGCCTCTTTAGTGTCAGGGAGAGGAGCGTAATAACTGCCCGAGAGAAAGTGAGGCTACACTCACCCAAATGTAGCCCAGAGCAGGGTCTCTTACTGACAGCGTTCAAATTGGATGTATAAAAGCTCTGCACCTTAGATTTAGGGTCTCGCCTTACGTGGTGTGCGGACAGTCAAAGGGAAAGCTTGTGATGTAGCGAGGACTTTAATGCTTCTTGGACCATTGTCAGAATACGTAAGCATAGTTAGTAAGTTTTAAAACATTAAAGCATAAATACATAGTATCACATTATTGCACTTAGAGAGGATGTTTTCTGAAAGCTACTATGTCTCTGACTTTTTTCCACATCAAAAGTTTGTGAAGGAAGAACTGTGGAAATTCAGATAAATTGAATTAAACCTGACTTTACTTTTGAGCCTTTTGGTATAGACTTTTCTACCTTGATGAAGATTTCATGAGAAATAATTCTCTGGATGTTTCTGGATTGCTTTCTCTTCATGAAACTAAGTGGTAATTATACTACACATTTGTGTAATATTTCAAAGATATACTTAAATAGGAAGAAGGATATTATTAGTTTGGTGTAATAAGTTAAATTACAGATTTCACACTTCCCTAGAATTTTTTAAATAAAAACATTATAAATCTGTGACTGATTCTATGAAGAGACATCTGACTCAGATATATCAGCTGTGGCTCTGATTGTGGCTCTAAAGCATTGTTGGATTTGCAACAATAGGGGAAACATCAAATCAGTTGTAATCTATTGTTTTGTTTCAGTGCAGTTACACAAATAATGTGTGACCTCCAGTAGATGTTCTCCATCATTCATAAGTTAACACTTCATTTTTCACTGCATGGCACTCAGAGCTGGTGGTTTACAACAGTTATGTTCTATTTTTGAAAATAACTTAGCAACAGTGCTATCTCTGTGTGGTCTCAACTCATTTACAATATAGCAAAATCCATCACATACCATAGTCTTATGAAAGAGAATAGAATTTATTATCTACAAAAGATTTCACTACTGACCAAATTTATTTCATGTTTGACCGTATGTGCAAGTGGTATGTTTTATATAAATGTGTTCAGATTAACTTGGATATACTGAACTTAATAATAATTTTGGTGTCATTGCCATATTGTACTTCATTATCAAAACGTCATTTTGCATGGTAAGAATAACATGATATCAGACCTGGGCATTTACTATTATAGGAGGAATCACCTAGGCAAAATATTAATAATGTTATTAATGATAAATAATGCTTTTAAGATACTATTAGATTAAAGATGGTGAAGAAAGTGATAGCATTTGAGGCAATGTTATTAGTTCATGTTGTTGATTTATTTCTACATATTGAGATCTCTGTCATCTTTGGTATATCTCTTTGTTCCATGGTGCTTCTTATTTGTAAAATTCAGCTTTCTGGAAAATAAATAGAAGTCAAAACAGTAAAGAAATTCTGACTGCTGAATTTCAAAATGAATTCAGCTGCACTGAATTGTAATATGCTGCAACATTAAGATGTGTATGAAGCGTAATTTTGCCACATACAAACACATTTTTGTGACTTTACATGTATTGTTACACATGCAAACACTTCCATGTGTTTGTACAACATACAGTTTGGGGATTAGATCCCAGCACTTGATTTTCATTAGCGTTGTGTGTGTGTTAAGGACTCATTTTTAAGTGAAAAATCTGTATCCCTGACTAAAAGAAGAGTTTATATAAATATTGTTAATAGCATCTTTTTCCACACCACAGATACAATAGCAGAAAGGAGGGCCCTAAGAGAGCATGTGTATCCTAAGCTGAGAGAATTCTGCAGAGAAAACTATGGCCTGGAATTTCAGGTAGGTTTCACTGTGTTGAATCTTGCATAACTTTATCTTGAAATTAACTCTATTTAGAACAGATAACATTTTCAAGTATCATTGGTAAAATAGAAAATTACAAAAACTTTGTTTCACAGAATCACACACAAAATTGTTGGGGTTGGAAGGGACCACTGGAGGGACCACTGGAGGTCATCTAGTCCATTCCCCCTGCTAAAGCAGGGTCACCTGGAGCAGGTTGCACAGGATTGTATCCAAATGGGTTTCGAATATCTCCAAAGGGGACTCCACACCCTCTCTGGCCAATCTTTTCCAGTGCACTGTCATCCTCACAGTAAAGAAGTTCTTCCTCATATTTAGGTGCAACTTGCTGTGCATCAGTTTCTGCCCATTGCCTCTTGTCCTATTGCTTGGCACCACCAAGAAAAGCCTGGCTCCTTCCTCTTGACACCCACCTTTAGGTTATTTGTATGCTTGGATAAAATCCCCTCTCATTTGTGTCTTCTCCAGGCTAAACAGGCCTAGCTTTCTTAGCCTTTGATCTACTTAAATTATTTTACAAGCAGATTTGAGGTAGATTCTGAAGGGATGAAAAAGCACCACCTCTATTTTAGATATTCAAAGTATATAAGAAGAAATAATGTTACGTCTGATATACTGTGTTGTGCTTCCAGAAACCATACTTAAGTTCCACTGTAATGTGGAAAATAATTTATCCAGGTGAATACCGAAATTGATTACCAAAATAAATTGAACATGGAACATTTTTATTGTGATTATATGCTATGGAATTTGCTTCCTTTAATTAGTCAACTGTAGCATTTCCATTGCTTCAGTAAGTTCATGTTTTCCTTTGTGTTATGAGAGACACAGACCCACCAACATCTTTGGCAGGAACCAATTGGTAATAAAGACAGTTGTGTTTGATTTAAAACATGTGTGTTTGGCATCATTTTTGAAGTCACTGGTACTTTAGGTCAGATATATCCTAATTCACAGTCCCTTATATGTCAGCAGGCCTGGAACCGTTTCTCTGCTAAGAGAAACAAATACAGCTTGTGATGTTGTAAAAATGTCGTTCAGTTTTCCAAAAATTCTGTCTCTGCATCCACAAGCTTTCCTTGCCTACTTATTGACCCCAAAAACTCATCTCTCCAGAGTGTAGCTTAGTTGGAAACAGCTAATGCCTTTTATGCAACATCCTGTTCCTCCCAGTGTATTATTCTTGATGCACATGCAGCTGGTTTTTAATCAAAATAACAAGTTCTTAAATTAGGATATTTGGTTTTAATTCCCTGAGTCACAGTGGAGTTGCTGAATCTGCATGGTGGTAAATTCCAGTGATTTTTGATTATGGCTATAAAAGAATTTCATCTGAAGGTCCTAGCTTATCAGCTGATTGGGAAGTCCCAGCTGCAGTGGTACATGAAAGGAATAGCAAAAAGTATTTAAATAATCTTTTTCTTGTATTACTACCATGTGATACTCATGGAAAATATCAACCCCTTGTTTCTGTCATCTTTGAGGAGACATCTTGGTGAGGGAAATATGTCTTCCAAGTAGATCAAAATCTACTGAATTCTTCGTGAGAGAAAACATGTCTTTCTTCAAACAGATTGTAATGTAGTCTCCAGGGAAGGAAAAATTAAGTTTACTCTAGTTGATATTCATGGAAGCAAATAATTTTATTATATAGTTTCAACACCAGGAGCATCTTCAAGTGATATGAGGTCTGAGAGACAGCTCTACTGACACAGTTCAGAAAACTGCTAGAAAGCTATCACATTTCTGTGGAAACAGAGTAGGGAAATGTACAAAAATAACCCAGGAAAAGTAGTAAAGCCTTTTGAAAGAGACTCTGAGGTAGACTTTAGCGAAACATTTCTTTTTCCTATTCCAATGCTGATACACTAAATTTCTTAGGTTAGCAGGCAAAATCAAGACTACAGTTTCTAGTGCAGTGGTATGAATAAAGCATTGTGTACTTTTCAGATAGAGGGATAAATTTATATTTCTCTGTACAGAGCAGAACACATAACTTTTCATCCTGATACGTAATCTTCTACTGACCAAACAAGAACTACCTTGCATGTGACTACTCCAAATGCACTATTCAGGACACCCTCTACCTGATAAATCATGACCCAAACGAAATGCATTTGAGTACATGCATTACTCCAACTTTCACTGAGTCACCTGGCTGCACTCAAAATTGTCTCAGTTGTTGCAAAGCATGAGATCTGTCATCTGTCATCAGTTTGGTGTTACTGAACATAATCACCATATGAGGGGAAGCAGAACTGCCTATATGCAATCACACCGTGAATTTGTTTGCTTGACGGACTTCTTTTTCATTGTATCAGAAAATATTTCAGAAAAAGACGTGTATTGGCAAAGACAGAAAGCAAGTAAGCTGAGAAAAAGACTTCCAGAGTGCATGGTGGTTTTGACCTGAAATACGGTACTTTTACAAGGGAGGATGGAGAGGTTAAAGAAAGTAGTTGTAATTGAAATTTTGGAAGATAACTAAACATAGTTAGTTAGCAGCATACACTTTTCTTCTTCAGAACAATTAACCATTCCAAATAATTTTCAACAGTATATATATGCAAAAAGGAAAGTGCAATTTTGCATGAATGAAATTTTTAGTTCTTTTTTAAAGCTCTTGGAAGTGATAAAAATAAAATAATTCTATCTCCTAAGAAAAATCTGTGAAACTGTAAGATTGGTAGGACAAAAGCTAAAGTAAGCAAAAGGAAACACTGAATTATGAATGAAAAGTCTCTTGTTAGGTGACTAGTGTGGAATTGAACTAGACCAGTGTCAGCCCACTGTGTGTAAGGAGCTCTTGCAGAGGGCACTAGTTGTCATATGACCTTGGAAGCCTTACTGAAAGTTTGAGTGGGTGTTTGTCACACAGTTTTTCCAAGTGTAAGTAAAAACATGCTTCAAAATCAGATGTAGTTGTCTCCTTGTTGCATTTCTTTAATTTTGTAAATCCTACTTATTTTAGTTAGCATAAGGAGCAACGGATGAGACCTTATTTTGAAATTCTTGGTGTCATCAGAGGTTTGATCAGTAAAATATTTACTCTTGCAGGGCAAAATTGTAACATGTTAAGGTACTATGTGCCAAAACTGTTACCCCACAAAATAACAAACAGCCACAGAGCCCCTACAATTATCTGGTACTCCAGGGAGCTTCCTCTTCACATTTACAGAATTAATGTGATTTCTGAACAGTTAATTAAAATAGAAATTGCTTTCACGTTTCAGAAGAACCTGAGCAGCACAATAAATTCATTCAACAAGTAATTAAAATATTTTTTACTTTATGTTAAGATCTGTATCTGAAGGATTTTATAAGGAGAATATTTAAGCTTTATCATACATCTTGCAAGTAATCAGGCAGAAGAATACCATGTGAAGTTCCATAATAAAGTTGTATTGATAAATAACAGAAAGTAGAGAGGAGGAAGGGAACACTTGTTTCCTAATGAGACTAGAAGAGAAAGGACAGAAAAGAAATCAGTGCAAGTGTGTGAAATAGGAAGGTTATTTGAAATGCAGTTTTGTACAGCAGAAAATGCATGTTCCAGCAAAATTTTGCAACAGAGTTTCTGTAAAAAATAAAGATATTGAATGTATTTTCTTGGCAGTGTAAGCTACAATGCATTCCATACCTGAGTTTTTTCACTCATCATGAGTCACTCAGGACACTACCTGTCATGTTTAGTAACAATGTGTGCCTGCTCCAGCAAACACTGATATGAGTCCCAAACTTTTGAGGCAGGAATAATCAATGAGACTGTTGGAAGTGAAATTACACATAGGCATAAATAGCTCTAGGATTTGGTCTTAAACTTTGGTATTGGTATGAGAAATTTTCCAAGAAGATTAACCAGCTGTAAACAGCTGAAATTTAGTTTTACATTAAATCATTAATAGTTCTTTAATTAAGTCTTGAGGCTCATTTTATAATCTGTTTAGACAACAGAGAATTTGATGATTATGTTTCTTGCAGTGCAGAGTGCTTCCACAGTACAAACAATATTACAATAAATGATTTTGTAATCTATTCATGTAATAATACAATTTTGATTGGTTTTTTTAAACTGTCCATTTGGCCTTCTTTTTGTTAAAGTTACATAAAAGATGTTAAGAATTAGTAGCAACTTAAATGAGAGTAGTAGCTTGTACCATGAGTTTTGTTCCAAAAGTAATTCATACATATGATCTCTATATTTTTAAATTCAATTTCCCACAGTAAGAATTCAGCCTTTTAGTTAAAATGTGTAATGCAATCACACTTCATCATTTAATTTCTTCAAATAAGTTTAACATTAATAGTTTCTTCCAGGAGTCTGTTTGCAACTAATTAGGGTCACAAAACTGAGTCTGTAACTACATATAAAAGGCGGGACAGCAAGGTCTCTGCCACTGCATATCCATACAATCTCTGCTTCCAAAGTACAAAGATCAGCTAACAAAGGAAGTATGATAATGGAGAACCTTTCCTATTCTTACTTTTGAGCCATGTGCACAGGATGAGTTTATATCCTGTGGATACTAGTGAGACAGGGTGTCAAATCATGGTCTTGACTGTGATCCACAGTGAGATTCCCATTAATTTTCATGGAGCCAGGATATTTTTTGATGCTTTTGTCATTATTCTTACCTATCCATTATAAGCAATCTAGTAGCGAATAAAAGACTACATCAAATCAAGATCTTGTCATGCTAATCTCCCTATGACTATGAAATGAGAGACTATCCAAGGAGGGACTATCTGGGAGGAAAAAGCAAGAGGCTGGAATTCTCATTTATATGAGGAAACCCTCTCAGTCTGTGTAAGGTCTGGATGTAGACCTCATTGCTTTTTACTACACTGAAGGGCAAAGCTTAGTGCACAGAATGTTGGGAAAGCTAATTTTTAATTTGATTGGTAGAGGGTATATGATAAGTAACTATGTTGCATACTGTTTTCCAGGTCATAGATTTATACTGGGGAGTTGAAGCAGATGAATGGGACAGTCCTGAGCTGCAAAAGACTCGTATGAAGCTACTAGAAGATTGCTTGAAAAGTTCTGCAGGTCCATGTTTTGTTGTGGGTATAAAAATAATGTTCTACTTTACAAGAAAAATATAATGTTATCTATCCTAACATGCATGATTCAGAAACAAATGCGTGGTTCTCTTCTTTCTAAAATATTTTATGTTCATTGCTGTATGTTTGCTATGCAAATATTTCCCTATGCAGCTCTGTAGATTAACAGTGATTACTCAGTATTAGTGGAGAGAAAAGAAGGATCTTTTATGATCATCATAACAAGATGGGTATGATATTGACAACTTGATAAGGAGGCCACAGTTAATTAATTCTTGGTACTTCTCACACAAACATTATCAGCTGGCCTAGAAAGACTTACAAAAAAACAGCAGCAAAGAAGAACTATCTGGTCTGATCAGCATTTGCTGTTTCATGTCATAAACCCAGGACAATTTAGAACGCCAGGTATCCTAAAAGAGAGTGAAAAGACTGGAGATCAGTGACAACCTGAGGAGGCTCTGAGTCTGTGATGAACTGATATACAACTGATTGTTCTCTCCATGGTCACTTGCTAGGCTTCAATGCAAAACAGTCTTAAGACCATGCCTTCATTAGCCCAAATTTTATTTTCTATAATATATTTGCCAAGAAAATAATTTATGAAAAGTACAAATTTTTTCTCCTTTGTACCTAAACGTAGCTAACTAAGTCAAGTCTAATTCTTAGATTTGTCATAATAAGACAGGGAAAAAACTGCAAGTCCTTGATTATTTTTTTAAGGGAAGAATGCTAAAGATTTAGTGAACTGAAATCACAGAATCCAGTGGGATGGAAAGGATACAAAACACTGCCTGCTGTGAAGGCTACAGATCACGTCTCTCCATGCCAAAGATTAGACAAAGAGCAACCTGTAGCATGTGTCATTCTGTACTTCTGTCACACCCTTACAACCATCCCTCTGGCTCTTATTCATTCACCTGTTGTCCTCACTTTGTTATTTAGCTTCAGAGCCCTGGAGAAGAGAGACTTGACCATAAGAATCCAGCATTTGGAGTACAAAGCCTGGGCTGGGTTTGATGCTGTCATGACACTGTTTTTCACAAGCACACACTGGCCCAGATCTCTAGAGAGTTTGGGTACCTTTCATCTTGTGTGACTATATTTAGTTTTCTGGGTTTATTTTTCTACTTTATATCTTCCTTTTGATGAAAAAAACTGAGCTGGAACAGAAAGTCATGGAGTTTTTCATGTAGAAACACCCAATGTCCTTAGATATGGATGCTGTCAAATCTCTGATAGTAAAAGAAACCTTGTCACATACTATTGCTGCATATTTTAGCAGCTCAGAATCTTGAAGCTTTTAAGAACTGCCTTCCTGATATTGTTACTAAGGAAATCAAGCCAAATCAGAATTTTTAAACAGAAAAAAGCAGTTAGTGAAGAGGTTGCAGTAAGCCAATGATTTCAATATTTATTTCAGGTTTTCCAAGGATGGGCCAAAGTAGTAGCTCTCCCAATGACTAGACTGGCAAAACCACAGAAATCTGTTTATGCACATTTGTTTTTTGCCCTGCTGTACCATAGTGAGATGGGGTTTATTTCATTTACCACAAAAATTAAAGATGATTCTACTCCAACAAGCATAATTAGTTTTCATTTATAGTAACATAATGAAAAATTGACTTTGGTGCTGCAGGCTTTGGGCAACTTGCCATTTCTTGAGGAAGTTCTATAAAATGTGCCTCTTCTTTTCAGCTAGTGGGTTTGGGTTTTTTTTTTTTTATTTATCAATTACCACTTTTTGAATTAAGACACAGATCTGGGATTAAATGGAAGTATTCAAGAATTAACTGCTTGATATGGATTGATTTTAGAAAGTGTTTCTTTATGGCATTTTGTGCCTACATTGTGATACTGGATGGAAAGAAAATGAAATTCAGTCCTTAAATTAGTGCAGTGAATAAGTTGGAAGTCCCAAGCTTTTCTCCAAATATGAAACAACAAAATCCAAATTAACATATATTCATAAGCACAGGGAGGAGACAGCTCTGAAAAAAATGTGAAACTAATTTCCTGTGAACGCTGACTTTGGAAATGTACACTTTTTCTCTTATCTGCTGCCGGACCTCTATTAATACTTGATTCAGTCAAGGGAGAGGGAAGTTGTTCGGATCTTGTTTAGGTTGGGGTTTTCTGTTAGGTTGAGGGGTTTTTTTGGGGTTTTTTTCTGCTGTATAAAATTAGTGCCTATTATATTATCGTTTAAATCATTTAAATACTCATGGCTTTTACTGTAGGTAAATACATACCATGCTATTTTTGATCTACAGAATAATTTATGAAGATTCATTTATGAGAGGAAAATACTTTTCATACAAATTTTATGCAGAAATCTTGTCTTTGATATCTACATGGGAAGACTGAAATCCAGTATATTCATAATTGTGAACTGCTTAAACTCTATATTGCACAACAGTACCAAAGAAAAAATGTATTCAGTGCATCACTGGAGCCTTTACATTTGCATACATCCTGCAAATTATAACACATAGGTGCTCTTCCATCTGCATAGCACCACACAGTCTCTGCCTGAACTGCTGTCCTTGCATGACTACGTCCTGAAAGATCATAAAATGAAAAAGAGAAATGGAAATTAAATGTCAGTCTGTTACCTGTAAAGGTTTGCTCAATTAATGCTTGGGATTGTACAAACCTTAGAGATTATCTCGACCTATCATTTAAAACATCTGGACCAAAGAATAGTAAAAACATCCTCTACCTATTCTGAACAGCACTTGTAATTTACATGAGCCCTCTCAAATTACTGGCAGCTTGTTCTTAGTTTGAACCTGTTAATGGTATCCATAACCAGTTATCCTCCTTGTTTGCTGTTGGAGAACAGGGCTGACCCTGTGAAGATGACCACTTAGAAATACGAGAAACACCAAACATTTTGAATTGGGTCTCACCATGTCCTCAAGAGTTGCCACATCTAAACAAATGTAACCTGAGCTCTTACATCGGCTCTTACATCCCTTGTGTTTTCACTGGTCTGCTGTGTACCCCCGAGTATTTCTGAAGCTCCTCTTTCCAGAGACCTACTGGGGATGTGTAAAAGCTCTTTTCTGCACTTTCAGTCGAGGACAAGGGCAGGAGGGAGCGACTGACAGGCCTGAATTCAGGACACATGCATCCCTTCCTGAACAGTCTCTAAGGAAGCATAAAACTCTTTCAACTTTCATAGAGCTAAAGAACCTAGCATTATAAATTTGGAATTCCAGTAGGATTTTAAAATAATATTAGCATTTTACAATATTTGGCACGTCCACTGAAATTAAAGAGGAAGTATGATAAATCATGGAGTGGAATGTTTCTACTGTTTGTATCTTTGTGTTCCTCAGTATGATGCAGGCTTTAATCATTCCATGAAGTATATTGCTACACTGTCTCTGCTTAGTACAAATGGTTGATAATTAATTTTGAGTGCATTCCAGCTCAGAGAAAATCCCAAATTGTATTATTCCTGCTCTGCTGCATCTCCTCAACTCCAGTTTCTTACTTTAGGGTTTCTTCCTAATGTAAAAACTAAATACACACAGATTCTGGAATGCCTGAGTTATATTTCACTTTTGCTTTCCTGGGAAAATCACTACACACTTCAAGTCAGGGAGGCAAAAGTCAATCAAATGTGTCTACACTAAACCATCCAGTTCAGGGAGAATGCTAAGTACCCAGTGCTTTTGGGGAATTCAGCAGAAGTTATCTGTGCTTCGGCATTTCAGTATTTAATTTTTCTCAAGGACACAGCTCTATTTATAGTTTTTTAGTGAATGGAGAGAACTACCTGGAGCCAGACACGACACAACAGTCCATCTCTTCCAGTAACCAAGAAAGAAATGTCAACTTATGAATTTTCTTCTCACTCTGTATCTGATTTAAAACCCACCCAAATAAGAACTCCCTTTAATACCCATGGGTTTGGGGTCATATCAGGAATGGCTCCATAGGACTTCTTTGCATTGATCTAGAGTAAAGTATATGTCTGCAGACATTAATCCTGTTTTGGATGTACTTGGCCAACAGGAAAGATTCTTCTGTAAATATCAAAGTAGAGCTTTGTATATTTTGAAACCCTTCAAAACAGACAAAGTGATCCATTTTAAAGATAAAATATGCAACTTTCCCCCCAGCAGGCTTGGGTCTTCTTTCACAGCCTCCAGACTAAGAGGCAAAGGATGTCTATCCCTTTCCATGTAGTTTGGCTCTGAACAACAGATATACACAGAAAGTGAAATCAATCATGGGGGGATATTACATGATTAAGCTATTGTAAGTAAATTCCTTCATCTGCTTTAGGGATGGGAATGCATTTTCCTGTGAATCATGTCTGATTCTCTAAATCTAAAATATGCATTTTTTAAATTTATCCCATTGAAAACAGGTACAAGATTCATCAGACAGCTTTTCCCTGTAACATACAAACTTCATGGGTTTTTATGTAGTCTAAAAATAACTTGCATTTTGAGTCCAGAGACTGCACATATTTTCTGCTAAGTCGCTGTACTTCTTTTTTTGACAGAAATACAATTTTTGGTGCTGCGTTCCAGAAAGGTTAAGTATTATATTTAATACGAATGACCATATTAGCAAGAATAAGATTAACATGAAGTCATATTTCCATCATTCTATGTAATGTGTAGAGGAAGAAAGAGGCTGCATGAGATGTATGCAATTTATTTTCTCATGACCCTCAGGAGCTTTACCAAACCATCTTCTGAGGTAGCACTGTAATCAGTTAGATGTAATGATCTGCCCTACAAATGAAACTGTAGATCAAAAATACAGCATCAGCTATTCTGCAGAAATGAGAGGGATGGAGGGGGTTCTAACCTTGCAATGCTGCTTCTGTTTAAAGAAACAGCATACTTTACAGTATTTAGCAAGCAGCTGGTAAGTTCAAAGAAAGATATTAATAGTGCTGCTTGCACCTAGCATATATACCTTCCCTATTCTCAAATACAGACATCCACTTCAGAGATGCTTTGATTTGCCAGTAACAGACCCAGAAAGAAACGCCTAACCAAAAAATAACTAGTTCACTTTTCAGTTTGATTATTGTTAAATTCAGCTAGCAATAGCTGGGTCTTCGGTTTTCTTTCTTTTTTTTTTTTTT
>VZRV01009875.1:229727-352616 GCA_013398115.1 Falcunculus frontatus
TTTTTTTTTTTTTTTTTTTAATAATCAGCATGTGTAATTTCACGGGATCGCTCTTTCTTCAATGAAAGGTGCTAATTTACAGAAGTAAAATAAGAGAAAGTATCAGTGTTCTTCACAGTGGTACTGTTATGCATCCATAAGGTATTGCCTCTTTTCTCTTAAAATATTTCCTTTCAGAGGAAGGTGCTATTTTGGAGTTAGTGTCCTGTTAATATGCAATGTAACAAGCAATTAGCATAAGTTTCTTTCTTTCGTAACTGGAAAACCTCACAGAGTAACTTTTTATTTCATTCCACCTTGAAAAAATGAAGCACAGAATATTTGCTTAGAAAACAAGGGAGACTGCAATTATTGTGAGTAAATTACATTTTCTTTTCTTGTTAGCTCTTTTGCAGAGTATAGAAATTACTTTAATGCTTGAAACGCTTTTAAAATGCTTTAGTACATGCTAAATGCTTTAGTGCTACTCATGGCTGGAAAAAGAGTTAATCATCTGGTCACATGCTTTGGCAGACCATATACTCTGCCTTTCAGTCATACAACTGCATGGCACAGGCGAAAGAGTGTTTTCATTCAGGAAAGTGGCATATATATTTGCTATATTTTTTTCATTTCCATGGGCATCTGCTGCAGAATTTTTAAATTTTTGGCTAATTATTTGACCTATTACCTGCAGGCAGTACTTAGTATTCAGTGTTTATATGCTTGCCACTAATTGTAAGTCAAATAACCTATTATGTAAAAATTAGTGTTAGAAAAGTCACGAAGATATCCCAACAGAAAGGCGTTATTTCATTTTATCCCATCCTTGAAGAAGGAAGTGAAAGCTAAGAAAAGTCATAAAGTTTATTTTTTCATCGGTATTATAAATGGAAAACTAATATTGGGTAGTTTTGAAGAAGAATAGGTTTGGAAATATGGCAGTTGTAAAGATAATTTTATGAAAAGATGGATTTATATTTAATACAATTTATATGATTGGAAATAGCAATCTCATTGTGATATTTGGTGATGTGAATTGGCTGTAAAGATTTTTGACACTCTGAACACTTTAAGTGGTGCTGGGTTAGTTAATCCATAACCTTTGTCAAGTGCCGAAAGGGTTTGGTGCTTGCCTAAGTTTTTTCCTTCAGTTCAGCTTCTTTAAAGATACCTTTTGCATTTTTGCATTCTTTCCTTAACTGTTTAGATCATTAGTTTATTTTCGTAGGAAATAGTTCTTTTCATCCTGCAGCTGTGCTACAGTCCTTTCTGTCCTCCTCTGAATTTATAATTTAATAAACAGTAAAAGGGGTTCTCTCCCTCCAAGCATGTTAAAAGTAGGGAATGCATGCAAATCATGTAAGAATATTAAAAAGGGACCGACACTTCTACATCAGTGAAGTTCACTGGGCCATCATACTGGTAGTATTGCTGGGGAAGGAAAATTATACTTTTCTTGTGCAAGGAATTTTCTAATAATTTCTTTTCATATTTGAAGGACTAGACGGATAAAGTGCCTCTTCAGAGTACGAGCCACCAATTGCCCCAAATAACAAAGGCCAGTGCCAACTGGCTTGGAAAAAAGAATGATATGTAACAATTAGCACATAAAGATACAAAAATCATAAATAAAAGTTATCAGAATCAAGAAACTAGTCAAAATAAATAATACAGTCCATTCCACATGTTCTTGCTAAGCAGAATTGATGTTATGTTCTGGTACTCGTTTTGCATACTGTTCTAAAGTCTAAATTATGGGTGCATTATAATCTCCTAGAACTAATGTCACTTACACTAAAATTTTTCTGAGGGCCTCCATTTATGTTATACATAAAACATGTTTATTAACAATATTTTAGGTGCTTCACTCCACACTACACAGTCATGGGTCATATCAGGCTCTCAATGACTGCATGACTCTATGAAAGTTGTGAAATAATTTTCTTGGCATTTAATTACAAAATTAGGTTTTCATTTGTAGACTCAGTGATTACCAATCTGTTTAGCTCTAATAAGAAGGGGAAAAAATTTTAAAAGAAATTTGCAGTGAAATGTCATGTCATGTTACAACTAGTTTCAGTATTCCTGAAGTTGGGAGGGGTGTTAAAAATTCCTTTACACCATCAGCTGTCTCTGCCTCTGAAAATACTCATTAATTAACACTTTCTTATACCTTCATAGTGGCTGTGTATGTTACTGAGAACACACAGCTTAATTGTATTACAAAAAGGCATAAATATATGTCTATTTCCAATAAGGAGTGTGCATATGTGCATACAGTAGGATTTGGATAGGTTTTGCAATCCTAAAAACCCCTTCTCAGCTGCTGCAACTTTGGAGGTGACTACAGACTAGATGCCTCTGTCAATTCCTTAAGTGTCTTATTCAGCCCTTTTTGCCTTGCTGAAATTTAGCTCAATCTAAGCTCTTTAACTCATCGTTTAACACATAAATGCCATCCCAAAATGGGAATTTAGAAACTAAGCTGCCTTTCTGATAAGAAAAAGAAAGAGCATATTTCACAGAAAATAAAGATATGGCCCCTTCTTGCACACAAAGCATACCAAAGAGGGCAGTAAGAATGCAGAGGAGTGCCAGGTTTTAACTCCAGGGTTTGGTGTCCAGAAACCAGTGCCCTGTCCTCCCAGCTGACTACACTGATAGGCTCAGAGTATTTTCTTCCTTTCTGACTCCATGATACTTGTGTCCCTGGATGCTCAGGTAGGCACATTAAACAGTAATAGTAGGAGAAACTTTTCCCCATTAGCCATACTTCACCTGTGAGATGCAAGACAGGGCTTCAAGCCCTTTCACAATTCTTTCTGGCTTGGATGAGTGTTGTGATTATTTTACAAAGCAGGGGAGGTTGCACCACCGTGCCTTCCTCTAAAAGACAATATTGATCTCCTCGCTGTTTCCAAGAAAGGTACATTTCCCATTCTCTGTAGGAAGGGTACTGATTTCCACAGACAAGGTTATTGACTTCAGTCTAGGCTATGTGCTACGGTCTTTTATTAAACCTAACCCTTTTGGTTTGTTTTTCTACCCAGTTCCACTCTTGTCAAGTGTTACAGGACCTGTCAGAGAGTTGACAGAAACCTGGACCGGAGCAGGAATTACCTGCAAGGTCCTGAGCTTTATGTGAAAGGAAAAATGTACATGCCTGTCAAGAAATCTCCCATGCAATTTCAAAAATAGAGCAAAGTGAGAATAACACATTTGTTTGGAGGAGAATCGGAGTGAGTGAGCACTTCAGATCTTTAGGCAGAGGTAGGCAAAATCTCCTCCAGTCCTTCCTTTATGCTATCTTTATTTGCTGACCTCTTCCTTATTTATATTCTTTTTGACTGATTTTCTCACCTGTGTCTGTGCTCAGGCTGATCAAAGACCCAGAAATGATAAGCTATGAAGGAAAAGGCAACAAAATGAACTAAACTGGCGCTGCACAGTCATGTAGAAGACAGGGAGAGTGTGGAGGAAGACCATTGACACTGTCTCAGCCGGGAGAGAGGAGAGTTCTGATGAAGCAAAGTGTATCAGGGAAGTAGGTCATGAATTTCTTCTGAGGAAGCACATTCACTCTGTATGATAGACTGTTAGCTCCTACACACTGTGTCCTGAGAAATTACTCATCCTTATTTCATATCTCCCTACCACTGTGGAAAAGCTTTGAGATTTAAAAATACTGCGCTGTGGGTGAAGTTCAGAGTTGAGGGAATTGGCTCATTTACAGCCAGATTTGGCTGCTCTCTTTAATTTTCTGAAAGACAGGTCAAGCATCAAGAAACTCCGCCATCATTTTCTTCTATTCTACAGCTTTTATGTATTCACAACAAAACACTTCAGCACTTGCACCTTATCCTTCCAATTACAGTCAGTTTTCTTACGAGGTAGTTCAACAGCCCTTTTTGTTTTTCGTGGAACTGAAACCAAGACCTGTCTCAAGTTTCTGAAACTCATATAGCCCCCCCAGGGTACTTCTGCAGTCCCTCCAGGGAAAAAGGGAAGAGAGAACTTAGGGCATGGTTCTGTGAAACAACACACTGCAATATTTCTCAAGCCAAGGAACATAAATATATATCCGGGCAGGTGGAAAAACAATTCTCAGTACAGAAATGTCTTTATTACGCCTTCAGTTTCCTATTTGGTCCAGCAACTTCAATTAAAAATTGTGTTTCTTATGTTTTCTACAGTCAGCTGAAGTTCTAAAACTAATTATATTTATTCACAGGCTTCAATCTAGGGAGAAAAAGCAAATGAAAATGTTTGATACTGTTCTATGGTATCATTTTTCCCTTAAAAACTGAACAGGACAAAGAGTGAAAACAGTTCCATCGCTGCTGATACATAAATACACATCCTTTGCATATCAAAATACAAACACTCAAAATAAAATGCTTGTTTTGCAAGCTATCATTAGCCTCATTTTATGGATAGGCAGTCTGAGTCAGTGGCAAAAGTATCAGGAAGTTACAAGTTTCCATACTGAAATGTAGTAAAAGTGGAAAGAAGATTTAAGAGATCTGCAGCAACTCTAATGTTCTAGCTGATCAGCTGCACTGCCTTACAGCTCTTGGCAGAAGAAGAAAAATGCTGTTCTAAAAGGCAGTTTGACCTGTACATCCCAGAAATCGGATTACGACATTTTTGTCCTTTTTTCATAGTTTTGATTTCTAATGGTAGTATTTTTGGGAGACTTAATACCAATGCAATATAACGTTTTTACTTTGGTAAGCAAGAAAAGCAATCAAATGTATTTATTTATTTGGAGAACATTCTTCCTGTGTTTCTATCATGAGGTCCTTACACTGTGCCTCATTGCAGCTAGAAATACAATAAAAAGGAGTAGAGGCAGTTTTTTTCAGAACATCTGGGCACCAGCTACTCTGGAACTCCAACTTCCTAAAACTTGGCTTAGACTAAGCATAGTATTACAGCTTTGGTTTCAGTTTTCAGTACAATGGCTTGGAGTTTGCCCTAACAAGCAATTAACATGTATATTCCATTGAGATAAATTAAGTAAACATACTTTTCTGGTTTTAATTCTGATGAGTCACTGTTGTTTATCCATTAGCATTTTTGCTTTGAATTTGAAATGAGTTGGCTATTTTTCCCTTAAGATATAAAAAAATAATAAAATAGGACATTCTTTTCTGTTTGTTTTTTGGTAGTAAATTCTTGGTTTCAAGGCCTGAGAGGCAGGGACCCAGCTAATCCTGTTATTTTAGTTTTCTTTTTTTTTTCCCCCAAAATATCTCTGGCTGCACCTTCACATCTTGTATCACATAAGTGATTTCTACAGGATACTGTTAGAACAGAGTTATAATATACTTGCAAGAAACCGAAAAAGAGCTATAGTTGAACTAAATTTCTTAGGACAGGATGTTAAATAGAAGGCCCTTTAAAACTGGCACCTGGACCATTTGTTCCAGATTTTCAAGATGTGGTTTACTGTATGTTTGGTTATACCAGTTAAGCCCACATTTCTGCAGACAAGGAGGATAAACACACCCATATGTTACAATTCTGCGTGCCTTCCTTAACTTGAATAGCTTCCTAGGCAGGTTTGCATGTGCAAATGCACTGTCTTACCACCTCCAAATTCAGTATGAAAGACAACACATAGAATGTAGCCAGCATGCATGTAAAAAGTAAGATTTGAAAACAATGGAGCATTTCTTGCAGTTATGCGGAAGTGATTCTGTCTCCATACTTACAAATACAGCAATTGAAAGAAATTGATAGGTATTGGAATCTGAGTGAGTATGCTTTTTAGAAAAAATATTTAGATAAAATTTGAGTTCTTTTAAGCCTGGTGCTAAATATAAATGTCAATATTTCACTTACTTTTTTTCTTTATGTGTCTCTTTTGTCTGTAGAAGTCTGATCCACTACATAGCAACATACATTTTATCAGGTAACACGTGTATGAACATCCCAGTAAGCAGCAGAGATAAAAACATATTTGTCTGAGCAAAAAATGGCTATTTGATTGAAATGTATGGCTTTAAAGAGGAAAAAAGGTTCTATTTCATAAGAAAGATTTTACTACAGAAAGAAGGAAGCCTAGAAGCACAGGCTGAGGAAGCAGGGAGTTAGGTCTCTAACTCCAGGGTAAACAGAAGGCAATGAATAGTAAGTGACCACAGGGGAGAGTCCAGAGGACTTTGTAGCCCTTGTCAGTCATGCAAACTCTGGGAAGATAACATTCACGTTTCTGTTGCAGTAGATACTCAGTTACTTACACAATGCTATGAGATTGCTTGCACAGAAAGGGGCTGCAGTAGCAGGGCCTTTGATATGCAATTGTTGCCCCATCATTCATGCCCTGAAGCCTGATGAGTAGGGTTTATACCTGGTGACCACAGACTTGTCCTTCTTTCAGTTCAGGGGAGGTTGTGAAACAGGGCTTTTGCTCCATGAGCGTGCTTCCTTATTACATGCTTTGCTCTAGATGGTAGCCCACGAGCTACAGCCTGCTCCTCACTGGATTTCTGTGTGAGGCCTCCTGCTGAGGCACGGCATGATACCAGACTGCAATCCACAGCTCTCCTGGGGATGGTAGGACACCTCTGGGACATCAGTGAGACAGCCTTTCCCAACCCCTAACAACAGATGAACTTAATACCCCACAGTGTTTTAAAAGCACTTAAATCCCTCCAATTTTCAGCCCACAGTGTGAAGCATTCAGCACATCTTCAATAATGTGAGATACTGGTTCTCCTAATGGAGTTGTTCTACTTTGAATAAATGATCTTAGTTTAAGCTTATATTAATTTAGCAGGCTGAAATGTGACTCACTCAGGACCTCATCACAAGGGGTCAGGGCTTTCCTCCTTCAGCAGTAAGCAGTTTCTGTAAGAAGGACAGAGCTGAGAAAGGAAAAACAGCTTCCACTACGTGGTTATGACTAACCATTGCATACCTGTCTCAGCTCTGAGTCCCTGCCCAGGCTTAATTCCCTCCATTTAATTCCTGTGTCACATGGGAACAATAATACTTCCTAATTCCTCATGGATCTTGCAAAACCAGATTGTTTAAGGGGTGCTTAGTCCTGTACACAAGGAAGTACATTAAGTTAAAAAATAAACTGTGGTAAGATTTAATTCCTTCAAAGATGATTTCTTGAATGCTTATTCTTCAAAAAGCTGGCAATCCAGGACTGCTCTGAGAAGAGGAAGAGAGGACATAGGTATACACTTCAGTGTCACGTGTCTTCACAGAGACCAAGAAATAGGACTGATTCCAAGTAGCCCAGCAAAAGATCATTGGATCAGATCTTTCCTCTCTTGGCAAAACAGCAAAAAAATTGTTGCTCTTAAGTTGACAAGTACTTGAAATCACTTCATAAAACATTACAAATCTGACTTCTCAAATGGCTTAATTTGCAGATGTCAATATATAATTTCTTTAGATAAAAAAGACTAATTAAACCAATCAGTAATTAATATAATTTGCTGTTATTTGATAGCTGTTTTTTATTAAAATTACCACCAAATATCTTAGCTGGAATTAAATATATCTAAAATTTCAGCTTATTCTGGTTTAATATGATGTATGGCATTAGAATTCATGAATATTTTAGTGATGATGTCTGAACTAATCGTATGACATGCCATGTGAATCCCTCATATCTCAAAATCAAATCTAAATCTTCTTTGTGTCCTCCTTTTGGTCATTATTGTGACTATGCCTATAATTGTAATATCTTTCCACACCAAGAATATTAGAATGAAAAATACTTCCCATCTTGATCTGTACAGTAGTTTTTTAACCTTAATTTAATAGTGATTTCAGCCTTGGGCTCAACAAAACATCCCTGGAAGTGTTCAAGACCACATTGGATGGAGCTCTGAGCAGCCTTGTCTGCTGGAAGATGACCCTGCCCATGGCTGGGGACTTGGAAGTAGATGATCTCTGAGGTCCCTCCCAACCCAAACCATTCTGTGATCCTGTGCAAGCTAACAAGGCTACTGCTGAGGTTGCTCTGTGTTAATTCACTAAAGTTTTATTAGACACAAATGGTTGCTGAGGGTTTTATAAGTTTGTCAGCCTGGTTGTTTTATACAGTTCAATCACCTTCAATCTAATGAATCTTTAATTTGTTGTTTTACTATTAAAGGAGAATGACTCATCAGGTGGGAGATTTTGGTTCACGAGTCTGCATATAAAACTGTCTCTTGATATTGAACACAGCGTAAACATTACCGTTCCCTTTAAAAATAATCTCCTATAATCAAAATGCTACAATGTTACCACAAATTGAAATTTTAGGTTCTTACTGTAGAGTGACTATAATGTATTTGAAAAGGATCTGAAATAATGGTAATTCTTATTTGCAGACTAAGTATGAAACAACAAAGATTGTGAGAAATTATATTTACTTTCAATCCTGTTGCTTCATTTTTCTTTATTTTTCTATGAAGAAATCTTCATTTACTTGAATATGTAGGGAAATGGAGAGGGGGCAGATATTTCCAGAGGCTACTGCAAGCCTCTGACACAGATGCAGTTCTTACACTGAAGCTCCTGAAGGAAAAGTGCAGTTCAGAGCTTCTCATTTAGGCCTCTAAAGTTTGAGTGGTTTTGTGGTACCCTGATAGACTACACTTCTACAGATAGATAGGAATTTAACCAGAATGACACCAAAGGAAAGGAGGTACTTCCAAGCCTCACCTCTAAGATGGGAAGATGTAATTTTCACAGCCTGTGCCTACAAATGCACCCATCCTAAGGCTGTCATGTAGCCTTAGAAACAAATAGTGTATTAAAATTCCAGAAAATACATAGTCTGTTTAGACTCCTTAGTCTTTTTTTTTATTTACTAGTGCCACTGCTAATGGAAAACATGCAGGTCATCTAGAGGAAGATGTATTTGGGTGAAGAACTCTTCCCCAGGAACCTGGCGTGTTTATGTGGCATAACCCAGCATTCGGGCATTAGTTTCTCAATAGAAAACAGCTGCACTTACTCAGCATGCCTCCTGCTCCCAGGCTGGGCTGTGATACCACAGTCCTTCAGAAAACCAGTGTTGGTCACTTCCATACTCCCCAATGATGAGTTTTGTTTCAATGCCTCCATTAAAGGGCCAATAAAACTGGGCTGTAGGTTGAGGCCAGTCTGAAGTTACCAGAAAGCACAGGAGTGACTCCATGAAGAGTTTTCTACCTCATAAAATTTTCCACCAGAATATTCTTCAAATGACTACACAGAGCCAGGTGTTAATATCAGAACTGCAGGCAACTTCTGTTAGGGCTCCAACAGGAACACAGCTGCAGTGCAGTGCCGGGGATTGCCGTGCTCTAAATGATACACCTGCTCAGCATGTATTTAGGGTTTGCTGGATCATATCAAAGTTCTTTTCTATTGTGTTTTGCTCAAGGGGTCAGGAGGATAATCCCTAATATAAGATTATTTACATAACGTCTTTTGCAATGACAGATGAGAGGTATAAAAAAGTCTTGTCTTTTCATTTTAAAGTAAAACCAGTCACTATTCAGTACAGTGGAAAGAGAACAGCATAAACTGTACCAGAGAAGCAGAAAAATACACAGAATAATTCCAAAACAAATTTAGTTGATTAAATGCAGTACATTAAAATCAGACATAATAATGTTGACATTTTAGTATTGTTAATGAAGGGCCCAGCTATTGATCTTTGCTCAGGCAACTGTCTATTGAACCCACTGGGCTTACATTCAGAAAAAGTGTAGCCTAATGAATTATAAGTAATCATTTCTATACAAGATAAAAGCTTCTCTGAGAGAAATTTATGAGATTTCTACGTCAACCTGAATGTGAAGAGGCTTTCCAATTCAGCATGATATAAGTTATTAACCTCACTTGAGTGAAGAAGGAAAATAATACTATATTTTGTTTAACCTCCACAGCTTCAGAATTCCAAAATTATAGGGCTCTATGAATAGATCAGAACAGTAAAAGCTTCAAAATTTTCCCCAGCTATCTCATTATGTGAAGCAACATAGCCCTGAGGGGAGCTACTAGCTGGAATGATCACAAATCAAAAACAAACTTAGATTATAGAAATACTGTATAATTTTATTTCATTAAATTTATTATTATATAATTCTAGTTAATGAACACATTCATTCCATTCTCCTGACTCCTTGATGTGTACCCTGAATGAAGCTATGGTGGGATCTGAATGGGCAGCCAGGCAAACTCAGTTTTCCCCTAAAGCCTCTCTATTGGAGAAGCTTCTTGAAGGACTCAGATGCTGTGACTTGTCAGAAACTGGAACCTGGGCTATATGAACTATCACAATTCCTACATTCCTTTGCTTCTCCTAAGCAGTGGACAGGCATTGACTCGTTCCTGTCCGCTAGCCCTTTGTCAGTGTTTCTCTCTGGAGGATGCCAACTGCTTACCATCAGAGCCAGCATGGTAGTTCATGTGAGTTCTTCCTAGTCTGCTCCAGGCAAAAATCAGACAGGTTAGTTTACACAATGTCAAGTGTGGTCTGAGCTAACTGGTTTTCTCTGAAAGGATCAGGAAGTGTTTATGCACTGCTCTGATGCCTCTGCTCTGGGGCTGCAGCATCTGGCATGGTGAGCCAGAGTATCATGTGCCAGCGTAGCTGGGTTCAGCAAAGTGTTCTGCTGCTTTGTGCTTTTATAATCAGTGAAGCAGGCTTCATCATCAGTGGTTATTGATTTTCAGGTTGTTCTTCTGTTGGAATAGTTTAAAACAGCTTCTCATTATGACAAGTGGTTTAAAAATAATGAATATTTAGATATTATTTACAAACATGGTCATTTACATTTTTAGGGCACTGCTACATTTGCATTAGCATTACTTTACTAAGAGATCTTTCTGATTCAAGTCAAGATTCTGATACTGTTGGTTCCTCTCCACATTAAGTACTCCTTCTCATTAACTCATGATCTTTGCTGAATACATTTAAAATGAGGAAATAATTTTGTAAAGTTTCATTTTAAATTAAGTAAGAATTCTCACTGACTTCTGAGGACCAAGTATTTAATGCAGAATTGATCTGATGATCAAAATTTGAAAAAATTTGTCAAAAGATTGCAGTAATTTTCTATAACACTATTGTTTATGAAATTGTAGGACATTACAATCATATTTTTATAAAATGTTTACAGACAGTAAACTACAGAAATATATTTTTTTAAAGAGTATATTTAGAGCATCACAACCAGTATTTTAATCCTCATTTTAGAAAGTGAAGCGTCTCCTGTGCCACAGTTTAAGAACTGACTTCCACAAACCTTTACCTTCATGCAGAGGTAATAAAATGGGGTTTGATCCATTTCTACTCAGTATTTGCTGCTTTCTTGCTCCACTGTTCACTCAGAAGACAGCCACTAGGGCAAAGACAGCAAGGGAATAGAAGACAGCAAAGCAGTTTGTGGTTCTGCAACACTGATCCTTGGCGTTGCTGGTATAAGCCACAATTTCAATTTGCTTTTGCATGTGAGGATAATCTCAACCTGTGACTAATGGAGCCCAAAAACACATGAGTCAATAGCATGCTAGGTATGTAGGGTATTTTTTAATTACTTCTTTTGAATGCCTTTGTATTTTACTACCAGTTAGTACTATGAAAGACAATATATCTACTTCAAATTTTCTAAGTCATCATGGTAAAATACAGCTCAGTACAGTACCCTTAACAGTAATTCCTGTCACACAGTATCTGTTTCCCTTCCTAGAAATTTCAAAGTCATCACACTACTACCAGACTTACTTCTATGAAATTCAGATCCTGAGGATGCTTTTTGCATCATGAAAAAGAAAAATTTAATCCCTACTTTCCTCTAATTACATAGGGCCTATTGGGAGAGAAGTATGGGAACATCCGAATACCTGGGGAAGTTGAATCAGCAGAATTTGAAATGATCCTGGATGCTGCTATAGAGGCCAAGCTAGAGACCAGGATTTTAGAAGAGTGGTACTGCAGGGATGAGAACGCAGTGCCACCAGCATATTACCTCAGACCAAAATCTGAAATGCTGAAGAACTACCAGAATACGGTAAGTCATAGTCATCTGTTCACAAAATTTTTCCCTATCAGTTACAGTGGCAGGCAGTCCCCAAGGCCAGGCACTTGCTGTTGTCTTTGAATTAATTTCTACGGCCCTGTCCATACCTGAACAACTGCTGCTGTGGTGCTCCTTTCCTATACATGGTGAAGGGAGCAGCTGCAAAACACCAAGGAACACGACTCCTGCATTGATGTGCTCTCTGATAACAGCTAGAGCAAGTGGACTTGAGTCATCTGTGACCTGTTAGGCCTAGTGGGACAGCTGTACAGATTTCCCTTCCCTGATGTTGTAACATGGAGAGCTCAGGCTCTTCTGCTTTGTATTGTGCATTTGCTAGATTTCAATGAACGGGACTTGCAGACAAAATACACATTTTCCCTTCTATCCCCATAGAAGAAAACTCTTTAACAGTCAAACAAGTGCTTATCACTGTCCTGAGTCAGATATCATACTTTTAACTTAGTAACGGTAATCTAACATAAGATTTTTAAACACTGTTTATTATCCTTCTAAAAGCAGGCATTTGTCTTTAATTGATGACAATAAAAAGTGTATCTATTCCTCAGGGCTCAGTTCTACCCTCCTATACATCCAATATATACCCAAGGACATATTGTAGTGTACAAAAAATGAAGTCCTTAAATGAGTCTTAGATTCCTTTTGAATGCATACTGTATAATTGGGGGGTTTTGTTACTAAATCTTTGTACTTTTCCTGAAGCTACTGGTAACACAGGACTAAGTAAAAAGATGTTCATAACTTAAAGCTGTAACTTAAAAGATGTAACATAGATGTAACATAACTTAAAGATGTAACATAGAGTTACATCTCATAAACTTATAGAAAGTAGTAAAAGATACACAGCTCTGACAAGTAAGAGTTGCTAGGGAATTTATCCTGGAGGTTCCACCCTTCAAGGAAACTGGAGATCCCTGAAACATTTCACTATCAGTAAATAAAACCTAGCTGCTTCAGAGAAAGCACCAGCATGGCATTTACAAGATACCATCTGAAAGGATTGGTGAATTTGTATTAGAGTTCCTCTCTGATGACAGCAAGATTAGTGTTACTATAGCAATGAATGAATGAACATAATGTCACTTATAATCCTGTGTTTTTAAAATATGGTAGCTAATATAAGGCACTTAATTATAGGTACCAGGAGCCTCGTTTTCAGTTTTGAGATCCAAGTTTAGATTATTATCATTATTATGTCCCATTAAAGGAGTGATAATTTTAGCAGTATTACTGCTGCTTTATTATCATTATTTCAGGCTTGGTTCTCAGAAGCCTCTTTCTATAAAGGTGTTATTTGCCTTATTCTTGAAAAATATTGCATTAGTTGCCTACACTAGGGATTTAGAAAATACTCCAAGGAGCTAACTCTTAAAATTCTAAAATGGAATACAGTATGATCATCTGCAGTATAAAACGTTTAACTTCTATTTATTTTTGTTAGTGTATGTGTTTCTCTGTTACCATGTTATTTTTGGCCTTGAATATTAGCCTTCTACTTTCTGAAGTTGTATATGTATGTATTACACCTACTTTTTAACTATGGATATTTTTAAAAGATGGAATCTTCTTCAAATTCTATGAATGAGAACAAATGGCAAGATATATCAGAAGAAATTAAGAAGATTTTTAAGACTGCTGTGAAATTGCTGTATGAGAAAGGAAAAATGAAACACAGCCAAGCAAAGAGATATCTTTCCTCTGGTAAAGTTCACACTAACAATTTCTATATAGTCATTTATTGCATTTTCTGTCAAGCTTTCCAGAAACATGAAAATATATTTCTGTTGGCATTTCCCAGATAATTAAAGGTGGGGGGGGGGGAAGGTTTGTTGTGCTTGCTTGAGACTAAAACCCATACAAAAGCACACAGCAAATTCTCTGTGTTTCTTTGGGTTTTTTTGGTTTTTTACAGAGAACAAATGCAATCAGGAGTCTGCCTGTTCAGGGTAGGGCATGTTCTTGAACTGTTTATAAAGAAAAGTTAACAGAGACTCTGTGTTCTCTTTTCATCTCCAGCTATTGAAGATGAACTTGATTTTGCCTTGGGTAAACAAACACCAGCTTTCCTAAAGAAGTGTGTTTGCTACATTCGGAAAATTGCCAACATTGAGCGTTTCGTTAAAATTCCTGAGATGGGAAAATACATGGATGTGGTACATAAAGCTGGGAAGTTTCTACGAGATCCTGAAGCCCACGAGAAACTGATCAAACTCAGGGACGAATTCATTCCTACCATTGTTGCATCGTCCAATCTGAGAGTGTACACATCCGTCACTCACTGTGACATGAAACTGGGTTACTCCCAAGAAGTGGAGAGCCATTACATTGAAGGACTTGGTAAACAGTTCTATGAAGACATGATTGATATAATCCAAGCTACAGTGCAGCAGAATTTTGACACAGAGACAGACATGCTGTACGATGAAGTTCTTCAACACTCATCGCTGTGTAAAACGTACTCCACTTTTTATGAATATAGATGTGAGGCATTAAACATAGTTCACAAATATGTTTTACCTAGAAAATTAGGACACATTAACCCTCTTATCATATATGGAGGACCATGCACAGGGAAGACTCTTTTATTAGCTGAAGCAGCAAAGAAGGTAAATAAATACCTTACATACAAAGGTCATGTTGAGAGCATTACTATGTGTAAAGGTCAACTTAGTTTAATTCTTTCTTTTCTCAACAGATCTATCAGCCCTCAATATATAAAAGAAAAATAATTAAATGTATATTCGGTGTATTATTGTACACATATGCAGGAAAATACTTACTTTTCAGTAGTAACATATCATTATCATTTGCTTTGGCAAAACATAGTATATCAAAGCTCTTAGAAGTCTAATAGGAATCAATATATTTTGAATTAACAACGTGCATTTTAGAATGATCTCTTTCCTTCTTGTGCCTCTGAGGCCCTATGAATCCACAACCATCTAAACATCTTATGCTGGTTTTAGTCAAACACAAATGCAGTATGTCTTTCCAAGTCATGCCATCTCATGTTCTCATCAGAAATTATTCCAGAATTATTCTTATACACTGGCTACAAATCTATCTGTAATAAGTTGCAAAAATGCCCATACTTATTTATCTTGTGTATGCTGTTTAAGTCATTGAGCTGAGTACTATGGGAAAATGAATGAAACACTTTGTGCAAGGTAGGACAAGATGCAGAAAAAGACCAAGCTGGCATCACCAGACCTAATTCTTCAGCTGGGAGTCACAACATTGAGTTCCCGGCAGGGTGGTCAGAGAATTTAGCATAGCGAGCTGGGAAACAGCCATAGCAGCCAGAAGGAAATGGAGAAGGGAACAAGACTGTGTAAAATCCCCGCACCTACCTCCTGTGCAGTAACATTAGCTGTGTATATGAAATGGGGATTTGCATCTCAAGATCTCGTTTCATATCTGAGTACTTAAGTCAGCCTAGAGACTCTGGTTCTGCTTTTCTTTTAAAATACTGTAATAACATAAAGTGAGGTGAAGAAATGTAGAACCAAGTGTGTTAGCCTGCACAGACTGGGAAGATTTAAAGTCACATTCTTCACTGGCTTGAAGAGCTCTAACCAAAAAAACTTCAAGAGATAGATACTTTTTCCTTTTTGTGGCAGTGTTTTAGAGTAAAAGTCACAGGCACACCAAAGCAAAGTGTAGTTCTATGGGCCAGGGATTAAGGTAACCAGCTAGTTAAAGGCAACCTTACTCTGTTGTAAGATCATGTACTCTGATCCATATCCTCTAGAGACATGCCTTTTTACTCATTCAGAATCAATGCGAAACAGGTTTAGGTGGTAGGCTGGTGTGCCTGACCAAGGATGACATTGAGTAGTGTCTAAGGAAGTTTATTTATAAGAGACTCTAGCTACTTACTTTCAGAAGTGAGACTCAGATTTTGCAAAGAGTACCCTGGGATTTATGGGGTACATTCTAGTCATGTCCCCTTTGATGTAAGCCTTTTTGTGGAGCTCAGTCTTAGTGTTTTGAGATATTACCTGTGCTAAACAAAGATGATATATGATATGATTTTCATTCAGTGCACCCACCTTGAACTCTGCCAGTGAAAGCATTTCCATTCAACCAGTAATATTTTAAAATGTTTATTTTTATATAGACTATCACTATTTATAAACTCTTTACTGTGCTTCATTGAGATATAAACTAAATTATGCTCCATATTCTAGGCCTATTCCTGGTTGCAAGAAGAGATGGGACCAGATTCTGACCCCGTGGTAGTTATAAGATTTTTGGGATCCACTGAAACAAGTACAGACCTGAAGAATATACTTCAAAGCATTTGTGAACAACTAGCAGTCAACTATCGTTGCCTCGTACAAAGTTACCCAAAAAAGATTCATGACCTTCGAGACTTGTTCATTAATCTCTTGAATGAGTCTTCATTTCACAGGCCACTGGTGATAATATTTGATGCTTTAGAACAGCTAACCGATAGTGATGATGGTAGGAAGCTCTGGTGGCTTCCCATTCACCTTCCACGTTCAGTACGGATAATTTTGTCAACACTGCCAAACAAGCATGGGATCCTGCAAAAACTGAGGTGCCTTATTCATGAAGAAAGCAACTATATTGAATTGACTGCAAGGGACAGAAAGATGTGTAGTCAAGTACTGAAACATCAGCTGCTTCGAGTTAAAAGGAAAGTAACATCAGGGCAACAAATCTATGTCAATGAGGCATTCTCCAAGTGCACACTGCCTATGTTTGTGAACTTAACCTTCAGAGAGGTCAGGAACTGGAGATCTCATAAGGATGTGGATGAGTCCTCCCTCTGTGTCACTGTCCATGAAAGCATAGAGCAGTTGTTTTGGTCACTGGAAAACAAGTGTGGATCAAGACTATTGTCAAGAGCACTTGGTTACATCACTATGTCCAAATCTGGCCTGAGTGAAATGGAACTGGAGGATATTTTAGCCCTCGACAACAGTGTTATGTATGAACTGAATGAGAGAGTCAGAGAGAGTAACCCATTGAGAATTCCATATATATACATTGCAAGACTCAAGGAGGGCTTACGGGGGTATTTAATAGAGCGACAGGTGAAAAATGTAACGCTGCTTCTTTGGGCAAATAGGCACTTGCATCTAATTGCCCAGAAATTGTACCTGCACAATGAAGAAGACTTGCGTGAAATGCACACAGTCATGGCAGAGTATTTCCTTGGTGTTTGGTCAGGTGGACGAAGAAAACCTTTTTACAGCAATGACCAATATCTGAGTGGTTGTCCTGGCCGTGACAGTAGGGGTCTGAACGAGGATGAAAAGCACTGCATGGATCAGGCTGCTTTTGACAGGCAGGCACCAGATCAGCCATGGGTCTTTCAGTGTAACCCACTGGAACCTGATATCTTTTTTATTAATCACAGAAAAATGACAGAGCTTATTCATCACTTAACAAGATGTGGAAGAACTGATGATCTTCTGTACGGAGTCATCATGAACTTCAGCTGGCTATACACCATGATTAGAATAGGGCAGTTTGATAAAGCACTTTCTGACATAGACCTGGCTTACACTTACTCTCAAGAAAAGGAGCTCAAATTTCTGGCCAGTACCCTCCGCAGTATAAAGTTCAAAGTAGTAAAATACCCAGGTTCGCTCTCCGCTGAATTGCAGCAGAGACTACTCCCAGTAGTAAGTTCATTGCCCAAACTCAGACATCTCCTCTTAGAATGTGACAAGGATGGACCCAAGTACTGCTCTATCGTCCCTTTGCATTCCTCCATGGATGTGACTTACAGCCCCGAGCGCCTGCCACTGTCATCCAGCTGCATGCATGTCACTGAGATTTTGCCTACATTTAATCCCAGCACAATTATTGCTGCTTTAGAAAATGGCTCCATTAGCACTTGGGATGTGGAAACCCGCCAGTTACTAAGGCAAATTACAACGTCTCCGTCTGTTATCTTAGGGATGAAGCTTAGTAGTGATGAAAAGTATCTTGTAGTGGCTACAACAAACAACACTCTTTTGATATATGATAACATAAATTCCTGTCTTCTGTCTGAGGTGGAAATCAAGGGGTCAAAACATTGTGGAATTGCAGGGGGCTCCAGTTTCATAAATGGATTTACATTATCAGTCAACCACACGCTTGCTTGGCTGGAGGCCAGTAAAGATGTTACTGTAATAGATCTGCTTTACGGTTGGCCTCTCTATCACTTCCACTGCTGGTATGAAGTGACCTGTGTGCAGTGCTCTCCAGATGGAGTTTATGCATTCTGCGGACAGTATTTGAACACCACGACCATTTTCCACTTGGGCAGTGGAGAGAAGCTGACCACTGTGACCTCTGAATTTTCAAGTGGATTTGTGAAATTCCTTCTCATTTTGGACACAGCCCAAGAAATGGTGATGGTGGACAGTGAGGGTAGCCTCTCTGTTTGGAATACAGAGGAAATTGCAAAACCCCAGCTTACAGATGACTTTGACTGCAGAAGAGAAGACAGTGAAGTTGTCAGCATAGAGCTTTCTGAAGACCAAAGTGCAATTTTAATTTGTAAGGCTCTCAGCATTGAACTTCTTGACACTCGTGTGTGGAAGGTGGCTGAAAAGTTTAGAGCTAAACACAATGAGCGCTTTATATCTGCCGTGTTGTCCAAAAATGGCAACTGTATAATTGCTTCAATGGAAAATACCTCAGCCATTTTTGTTTGGAGAAGAGATACAGGACAGTGTATGGCAAGCTTACAGGAAATCTCAGGAACTATAGTCAGGCTAATTAAATCAAATCATCATAACATGCTGCTATCCTTATCCACCAGTGGTGTCCTTTCTATCTGGGATATAGACATCATAACTGCTATGTCCAATATTGACAAATCTGGCAAACCTATCCAAAGACTGGTGTTGCCAGCCAGAGGTGAATTAATATATACATTGGATGGATCAGATTCTGTCCATAAGTGGAACTTCAGCACTGGATTTATTGAAGCTGTGTTCAAGCATGAAGGTATTGTTGAAAACTGTGTGCTGACCTCTTCTGGAGAGATAATGGTTACATCAGATGATAAATGCAGCCAGTATGTATGGCACACAGTTAGCGGTGAAAATATCTTTCGCATTAATGGACAAAAAATCTCAGAGCTAATGATTACTCATAATGATCAGTTTGTAGTGTCTCTCTGCGAGCAAAATGCATCCAGAGTTTGGAGACTGGCTACAGGACATAGGGTTTGCAATATTTTAGTTGCCTTACAGAATGCATTTATAACAACTGCAAATACATTTGTAGTCGGAATGGCAAAGAACAAAGTATTGGCAGTGAGTCTCTGGACAGGCAGTATAACAAAGAAGTTTAGCTGTGATGATGGTGCAAGCATTGTGGATATTAAGTTGATACCAGACTGCCCAGATATTATAGTATTTATAACATCTACTGAAACTGTGAACATCTGGAGCCTAACAGAGGAAGTCATCTGCAGACGTGTACAACTGCCTACCAATTTCTTAAAAAAATTGGAAGACTTTGAAATATCTCCAAATGGGAAGCTAGGAATTCTAACCCGTGGTGATGAGAACATCAATGTTCTTGATTTACACAGCGGAAAACTTCGTGTGGTTCACGCTCCAGGTGTAATCTGGCGGCAGAGGCTGTCTCGTGACGGCCGCTACCTGGTGTACATTTGTTGTCGTGGGGAAGAAGATGATGACAATGGTGCGGTCTCTAGTTTAATTGTGATGAGGCTAGCAGATGGCAAAAACATCGGTGCCTGTTCTCTTTATAAAACTCCCACTTTCCTTGCACTCTCACAGAGACATTTAAACATTATTATTGGATTTGATGATGGAAGTATAGGTACTTACACTGTAGTGGATCGAGTTGATGCTGCACTGAAAATCAAAATTGCTACTTCAAACAGCCGTCAGATTTTCAACAACGCAACACAAGTGATTAGGCCAAAGTGTCACAATTATAGTTTCAAAGTGACTGCAGACTGCATTTGGAGGGAATCAACGGAAGTATTTGCAAGGGATAGCCCCATTACAGTTACAGAGGCTGAGGTGAGTGAAGCAACACCAACCAAAAAACACAACTACTGCTATGAGAAAGTGTGCTCAGCCATAGATTGCAGAGGACACAGTTTTGCATCTGACAACTGAATAACCATCTGGACAAGCTTATCTGAATAGTACACTTGCTTAGGTATGTCTTCTGAATTCGTGTAAAAATAAGTACGTTTCTTGGAAGACAGGTAGAAACAGCAGAGGGCAGACCAGCTGTTTTTTCCTGTCTTACATTTCTGTAAACATGAAAGCAAACATAAAGCAAATGGGCTGCAGGGTTTTTTTTTAATTTTGGAATACAAGGTTTAGTCCAGAATTTCACCAGGGCCTTGATTAAAAATTTCTAGCAATATTATCAAAATTGTTAAGCTGTTACAGAAGTTAGGTGATTCTATCTGTGGTTGACAGACTGTTTTAACTAGAACTAAAGCTCTAAGTGATTGGTGAGAAGTCAGACCACTATTTTACACTCCAAGTCACCTAAATGGGTCTATAGCTAACAGTCAACTTTATATCCACTTGCAAAAATGTGGTTTTCTGCTTGATGGTGCAATGACAAGATGTCACCTGCCAACCTGGAACACTTGATACATTCCATCATCATTTTAAAAATACCTACTTTCATTTTTCTTTTTTAATTGGGATCAATCTTTGGGTTGAAAGGAGTGGGTGCCAGTCAGCTGCTAACATGTCAGCATGTGAGGCAACAAGTATTTGTTCACCTTAATGAATAGAATGAAAGCTTTTTTTTTTAATTGCATGCAGAGATTTCAGGTTTCTGTATTGTGATAAAAATTATAAAAGTCCTAAGTTCTAAAGGAAGTATAGGGATTGGGGTTTTATTTTTGGTTTGGGAAAATTTTTTGTCTTCATAGTGTGTATTAGTACAGGTCATAATGAAAATTTTTCAGAGAGAACGGGTGTTACTGATGAACACTTAAACACATTAATTTCTTTATGTTAGAAGGTTACTATCCATTTTGTTGTAAGAAAGTCTAAAGTATCTCCTATGTCTCCAAAGTAATCTTAGTAGTTTTCAGAAATGCCATGTTTTAGTCCTTATAACATTTGCCTTAGTATTGTTTCTGTTCTTTCCCATGATAAATACAGATCAAATGACCAAACACTCTGGGACTGTTTGTATATCTGCTAAGATACTCCACTAAATGTAAAGGCTGTCCAGAGGTCCTTTCCTAGTCCAGTTTGTAGTGGGTTTTTCTTACTTTCACATACATACAAGCTTCACTTTCTGCTTTAGAAACTGTTCTGAGCCTTTTGTACAGTTTTACCAGTTTCAAGGCAGAAATTGTGAAATAATGACAAATGCTGTTAAAAAAAATTACATTTTCCTAAGTAAAAATATATACTGGACAACACCTGAAAGGATAAGAAATTTTTCCCCTACTTACATGTCTTAAAGATGGCACACCCATGGAAATATTTTCAAATTATTTACACAGAATAATCTTATTTTTAAAATCAGAATTCCATGTCACAGATTTCCAAGAAATGAATGCTAAGCTAGAATTTAATGTAGTGTGTGAATGTTCAGTGTACAAGCCAATATAGTATATTAAGTGACTTGAATGATTTTTCCTAACTTGTTTGCAACTAATAGATCATATTGAATGTTTTTACGTAAACTTTGTATTGTTGGGAAAACCTACCCAATCAGAGATTTATATTTTCATAAATGTCAAATTTAGTTAAATTTTGTTACAGAGTTGTTAAATTAGAAATCTACCGCAGTCTTCAAACAAATATACAGTCTTGTGTATGCATTGTTTGTACTAATAAACTATGGAAGCCGACTTGTGTGTGTTCCTTAATTTCATGGAAATTCCACTCTGGCAGAGGGACACGAGGCCTTTGCAGCTTCCTTTGGCCTGTATATGAATAATTTTTAAGGACAGTATCGATAAGGAAAAATTCCAGTATTTTTCCCACTGCAGGTAACTAAATCAAGCATTCAAAAAACAGTGAGATTTGCCATAAAAACCCCCCACCATGCTTAGATGATACTTATGACTGGATTGCATACTGCCAGTATGCAAATCAACAGACATGAAGGCTTGTGTGACCAACCCAGTAAAAGCACCCAAAAAAGGGACCTGAAACCCCACTCCCATTCAGGCCTGTAAAGCTATGGGAAGAGGCTGTGGGCACCAAAGTTCCCAGGATCCTGTCCCAAAGGTAGGTAACTTCCACCTTCTTTCAATCACGGTACTTGACTTGAGCATTTTGGCCTTGAACTTCCTATCCATAAGCTGTGTAATATTTGAAAGTTAATTCTTTCATTATCTTGGAAGGGTAAAATCTTCTGTCTTCCAGGAGAATGGCTAATTTTGGGTAGTAACGGAGTACAGTGTAAACACAGAATCACAGAATATTCTGAGTTGGAAGGGACCTCCAGGGATCATCAAGTCTGACTCTTAGCCTTGCACAGGACACCTCCAAGAATCACACCTTGTGCCTAACCTACCTCATTCAGCTTGCCAGCTTTCTGAATCAATTCCTCAGGGGTCAGACTCCTCACACTGAGCCTATGCAGCAGACAGGCTTCTGAATGGCTTCGGGCTGCTGATACTTGCTACTTGCAAGAGTGGGTGCTCCATAGCTCTTCACAAATCTGTCCCCAAGTCTGTGTATCCAGTGGTACTGAGACAAAGTAGTTTCTCCAATAATGAGCCATCCAAATACCAAGTGCTGTTCTACCCCTACATAGGAATAGAGCAATTTACTTTTTGTTAGGAAGCACTATTTGCTTCTCGAGAACAAAGCTTTCATTTATTTTTTAGATAAAGTGCATCTATAAACAAGCTCAGATGGGGTCTGTATTTTCTGACACAGAAGATTCTAGGAATAGGCTGTAGCTGCAAGAAAGCTTTAACAGGGAATTAGCCAGAAATTCTTTGGCAGACAAAGGTAAGCCGGAGGTCAGCCAGAAAAAATATTTTTATCAGTCATTTCCTTTGCACCACAGCTGGGGAATGCATGGCCCGTGACTTCATTTCAAACAGCCTGTGGCCATTCGACTTTTTTTCACATTATTATCAGATAACATCAAAATGCGGGTTAACATGTAGCCTGGAAAAGTTTGCATTCAGAAGTTTGCATTTCAGTGTCTCCCCAGCCCTGATTTCTCCATGATGCACACTCAAGCCCTCTATCTGCGGAAACAGAAATTTTAGCCATCTTGCAAAGAGAATTTAAAGCAAATATTGGTTGCTAAAATTGTATTTGTATGCAGAGGAGACTGTTTCAGCTTAAAATCCTGAGAGTTTGCTCTCTGTCAAAAACTGTGTGTCTGTATGATAACGTCATAAAATGGGTCCTCTGATGCACTTCCATAAAGCTGTTAACAACAATCTGGATTGTTTCATTTTGTTGATGAAAGATTTAAAAATACCTGTTTTAATATAAATATTAAGACTGCAAAAGGACAGACTTTTGAAATCTATTTTTATTTCTTCTAACTTTAAAGCCAAATACTTTTTTAGGCATTTCTTTATATAATCATAAAATTGATCATGTAATCATCCAAATGTGGACTAGGGCCTCTGGATAGGTTTCATTAACAAGGGTTTGTTACTAAGAATCATTAGAAAGTATTTACGCTACAAATATAACCTACTTCAAGTTCGTGGAGCCTGTTATGGACATTATTTAATATCTCTTCCTCGATCACCACATGGCTGCCGGGAGACCAGTGAGCTACATTTTTTTCTGTGGTTTACCTTTCCAGCCTGGTTACAGAACACCATTCCTTGCATTTTGAAGGTAGTCTCCTGACTTTCACGACATGAACTGATGCTCTCTGTGTGGGTCTAATTCATAATCTCAAATCTCAGTTTCAACAGGAAGGTCAAAGGCTGCAGGAATAGTCATCACGATCCTTCCCAAGGCAGGATGAGGCATTTTATCTTGTGTTTCTCCAGACGGGGCAGTTTGCACCATCACCCTTCTGTGAAAACAGGTCTTTCACTATCAAGGACAAGATATACAGTGCTCAATTCACTTGAAAACAGAGACTGATAAGCAGAAGAGTGCGAGGGAATATTTCCAGTCCAGTATAACATGCTCTTAAAATCACACGTTTCCCCAAGTGACTGTTAAAATCTGCCCCTAGCTCTTCTCCCTGCCTCTGCTGTCCTATCATCCCAGATCTATGCTGCTCCTGCTTACCAGGGTGGGTGATGCTCCCATTCCAACTCAGCAAAGCCCCTGACGTGTTCCCAGCCATGGTACACTCTCCATTTGCAGCACCTGCTCTTTTGGTAGCTCTCTGGGCTCCTCTCCAGCCTCAGCAGGGAATATACTAAAATGGATTTAAGGCATGTTCACATGTTCCCACTGTCAGAGCTTTCACCACACAATACTGTATAAATAAAATCATCTGCCTGCTCTCCTACAATATCTCTGATTCCACATGCATTTCAGTGCATGTGAGAAAGCTTCTAGACTGAAATAGATCTAGTCAGCATATTTAAAGTGAAATACACAGAATTGCAAGGTGAGAGATGAAGCAAAAATCCAGACATGGTGTAGCACAGATGAAAACAGAACATCCCCAAAGCAACTGGATCGTTTGCTGCCATTTGTCTACATTATCCCATTGCTTGCTCGTAAATTGCCCAGCACTTCCCACTGTAATATCACATTGACAATAGCATATGAAATCATACGGTTAGCCTTTTAGGCTGCAATTTTTCAGGGCGGCCTTCTATCTCAGCAGGAACATTCTCCAGAAAACCTCAGCCAAAACAGTCGACTAAGGTACAAGAATGAGATTAGAGGAAAAAGAGGATTTCTGCAGGCTGAAGATCTCAACTACTTTTCCTTTGAAAAAGTGCCACACCTGTGTTTTTGAACAAGCACTATGGATTGGTGAGACAAGTGATAATTTCCTGCAGGACACATCTGTGAAAACGTGTTAGGCAATCAACCCAAAAAGATCCTAGCAGTTTGCACATACTCATAGAAAACGATAGGTTTCAGAAGCACAGCAAGGTTGGGATTGCAGGGGCTGGGGCAGAACTTCCCTCCTACGACAGAACTACTGGGTGTTGGTTCGAGAAATCTCAAGAATGAGCAGTCTGTGGAACAAGAAAAAATACAGTAGCCATGGAAGGGGTCTGGAAATGATGCCAAGCATCAGGAGAAGGGGGAAGGCAGCCTCACTGTGTTTGCTTTGAGTGACCTCCTGGCTTGAAACGCAGCTTTTCGATTGGGACATTTCTGGGCCTGTTAGCCCACCTCATTATCCCAGCAGCCACGAGTACAATGGCAAAATACCACAAGCAAAATACCGCAGAGCTGGCTATGGGGAGAGCTGCGGCTGGGCAGGGCCTTGAGCCGGGTCCAAGCACACGCTGAGCTCAGGGCTGCGCACAGCAGCAGATCCATGCTGCGGGGGCAACCCTAAACTGCATCTCCCGCCTCCCTCACCTTCTCTCACAACTTGGGGATATGTTAGCCTGGAAACTCTTTACTTACCAATCAGAGCCTTTGGAGAGTTTAGTGACGGTTTTGTACTAAGAAACGTCCTGGCTCTTGAAGTCCATTTTCAGCTAAAACTAATCATTTGCAGGAGGGAAATATTTAAAATGTGGCAAAGAACAGTTGCAGAGCTTTGCAGCACGCTAGCTCATAGCCTGCAAATGATACTTGGTCTTCATGTTATGACATAGTTCTCTGCTTAAAATAAGAATATTCAAAGCAGCTTTTATTAATTTCTTTGCTGGCACACGACGTTTCACCCCCTATGTGTGCTGGCTCCTGCAGCAGGAGGCTGGGGCCAGGTGGCGCATCTGAGTCCCTGCTCCCGGGTACGGGACCTGCCTGCCCCAGCCCACTGCTGACATGAGTTTGACAGTCTCAGCTTCAGCTCACTGCAGAGGGTACGAGGGGAAATACAGCAGGTCAAACCTAGCCCATGGTGATTTTAGAAGGATAGTTTGCACGAGAGAGGTAAGCAGAAATCCAGCACCCTCCTTCCACAGGGAAGGCAAGGATGCAATCCCTGCAAGGCAGGGAGGCAACTGTAAATGCGGCATTACTTAGAGTGAGAACAGCACACTTACTCAATACAGCAGCCACACCTCCTATAAGCGCTTCCATGAGGTTTAACACCACCAAAAAAAAAAAAAAAAAAAAGGAGATTTAGTTGTACTATCGAGAAGGCTTTGCTAGCCCTGCTTTGCACCCCCCAGCTGCGGCACAGGCAGTTAGGTGATGCAATCTTAGTGCCAGTTCTTTCCAGGAGCTTGTTTAACAGTTTCCAGGTACACTGACATATGTTAAAGATTACACATGACCCAGGTGCTTGACTAAGTTAAATCTCTCCTCCTGCACAGGGAAAACTCTCTTAACTGGTTGTGGCAACAGAACATCTTTCATATAACTTCTGGAAACGCCACACTCAAAATGACTCCAGGAAAGTCGGCAGCTTTCATAGGTAAATGTGACGTGACGCCTGCAAATACACCTTAGAGCTGAATTTCTCTATAGAGAATCACACAAAACAGTGGGGAATAAACGTCATTGCCAGGCAACAGTAACAGTGGAACTTTCTGCCAACTCCCTCCAGCATTGTTTGTGATATGGGAAGATTTAATTTTAAGAATATGAAAATGGAAGCATGAATACACTGACAGGCTCAGACTTTGTTGTGGTCGTTGTGACTGTCCCGGAGGAAAGGAATTATTCAGCACGTGTTCTTCCACTTCTTCTTTTTTTAACCCTGACCAGAAAATGGTGAGTTCTATCAGGTTTTTATCCAGCTTGCAGGTAAAGGGTTACAGATTCTAGGAAGTATTAAATACAAACTTTAAAGGATTTTATTTTCATCTCTAGTCACATGATGCCTTAATACCCAATGACACTAACTACAGTGTCTCATTAAGAGGTCATGCAAACTCCCAGGCTAAACAAGGCATTCTTACATATTTAACATTCAAATGCAGAAGCCAAGCTAAGCCATGGAAGATTGTAATCAGGAAAAGCTACACTTCCTGATCCACACAAAAGCTACAGGTAGGAAAAGTTCTTTTAAACTTGTAGCATTTTGCTTTCTAGAGAAACTGTTTATAGGGCATATTTTGTACTCTCTTTTGTTCCTTTCAAAATAGTGTAAGAACATTATCCTGAAAATATCTGATCTCACTTGTTCCACCTGTTGTAGAGTCAGGATTGTTTTTACACTCAGAAATACAGCTGGCTCAGTGGAAATTCAAAGAAAAGCATTTTTAAGCCAAATATACTTAAAAAGCAAATATTTTTAACGATCTCATAGTTATTGAAATGGTTGAGTTGCAGTATGTGGGGTGAAGGAGGAGTTAATACATCTTTGATGCCTGAAATGAAGGGATTTAAAACTCTTCTAACTTCCTTATATCATGAATTGCACATTGTTTCTGTCACACTGATCCAAGTGTATTTTAAAGGATTTGGCTTCCCACTGAACTTACATGATTTATGAATTCCCCTCGTAGATTTTGGTACATTTAAAAATAAAATCTTACAAAAGCAAATGAAAGACAGGTAGGGAGTACTACAGTGCTCCATAAAAGGAGAAAAAAATTACAAAATAGGGAGCAAGAGGAAAGTCAGTTAAAAGCAGTTTATTTTAAATTAAGAATTTAAATTGCATTAAAGCATATCAGTTTTCACATGGAGTGATAAAGTTTTACTGACAATTGCTGGCAATATTGCAGGAGCTAATTTTTTTTACCTACGCTGAAGGAGTTTTCCAGGCTACAGTGTTAGCATTTTTATCACAAAGATCTTTTTCTCATCACAATTTTCTTTAAACTGTAATTGTTTTCAGACAGCGTTCTAAATACTCAGTATCTTAATGCCTTTATAGGAATTTAGTTAAAGACTGCATTCAATAGGGTTCCAGAATCTAAATTTACTAAAAGATTTCTAGTGCATCATAGGATTGCCACATCCTGAGGATTCCCACTGCACAAAAGCAGCAAGTGGTGCTCATTGTTTTGCTCCTACAATGGTTGGGTGTTGATGGCCTGCAATGCAATTTTTCCACAGTTCATTCTATTAAACACATCTCTTTTTCTTCTTTCCACATAATGCTGGGAGATACTAAAAGAAGTGGAGAATAATAACACCTGAAGCAATTTGCTTCAGATAGGCTCTCAATTTACTTGGGAAAAAGAAAAAAAAAAAAAAAAAAAGGAGTTGTCATTACTAGTATTTAAAATAAATTTGAGTCCAAACAAGTTTACCAGTGGCACTTCAAAAAATTGTCATTAACTTTCAGGGTGCCCACCTTGATACAGAGTAGGTCTCATGTTGAGGGGCCAAGACCTGAGCACAGCCTAGATCAGCCTGAGCCATGAAGTATCTCCTTATCAAATTCATTGTACCAATGTCCTGACAGAGGCACTCACAACTGTGCCGGTAGGAGAGTAGCAATAAACCACTACACTCTAAAAGAACTGCTCCAAATTTTCTATAACTGACTTCTGAGCCTATATTAATTACAAAAATCTATTTAGAAACTCTTGTAGATAAGGGGCTTATTTGCTAAGCTACATTCATACGTCAGGGGAGTGAGAGGAACACCCCAGCTCAGGTTTTCACTGAGAGGCACATTGCACCCAAAACACCAAAAGCAGCCTGCCATGGCCAGTCTCTTCTAAGAAATGTTTGTACAAGTTGCGTGTGTCATGGTAAACCAGCTCTTAGTAGCTCGGTAGTTAAATTTGTCAGTTAAAATGTCTTTGTAGGGTGGAAGGTACAATGCACACTGAAGTTACTCTGTGACCGAAAAGACAGAGTGGCCACTGAATGAGAGGGAGCCTTAACTGCTTTCCTAAAGAAAGGAATACAAATGAAGCACTTGCTGTCTAGCACTTTAGTAGTTCAGACAGTTTTTATGTCCACAATTTTACCCTTAGTGCAGGAATTTGTACTGCTCTATATATTACCTTTATTTTTTTTCTGATGAAACAAACCAACCTATTTTCTTGCTCTGGCAAATCAATATAGAATCAAATGTAGTGTTGTTTCACAGGGAAGACACACAAATCAAATACTTCCTGCTCATAACCAAAAGAAGAGAGAGGTTCTTGGAAAATGAGACAATTGGAAGCCTAAGGGAGAAATTTTCTCTAGACTTTTGGGGAAAGCCAAGCAAATATAAAAATAAAAACACTATCAAAAGTTTAGAACAGTTTTCTCTTTACCCCAAAGCTAAGACAAGCATTGGTCAAAAGCTAATCCAGATCTTCCAGTTTGCAGATCTCAGGGAACTTGTACCGCATTTAAGGCTAATACTGAAAATCAACCCAATGATTTTTGCACAGCTCTAGGTAGGTGGGAAGATAGAGCAAATCTTCAAGTGAAGGGAATCGTGACTTCCTTTCTTGGAAACCCTGGTTAAAAGTGGTCCACTGTGCAAGGCAAACATTTGTGAGTGTTGAGGGCCTTCTCTAACCACATTGTTGTTTGTATCTGAGCTCAAGGAAACAAACTTGCTAAAAGTATTTGCTCTCAGACTAGTGAATGAAAGCTAAGGAAAGCCTTTCTTCACATCTTTCAGGAAGGGACGGTCTTTTGCTGTGTTTGCACTGTATCGAGTTAAACATGGCCTCAGCATTGTCTGCATCTGTCACTGATACTGTTTCACAAAGGATGGGGGTGGGGCATGGGGGGAAACACTCAACCCACTGAAACGTGATGAAATGTAGTCAGGCAATAAATATTTGTTTGGAACTTATAATTTCTCCTTCAGACCCAGTCTTTCTGAGGATTATATTTGATCACCAGTGAGCAGAGTATTCCCATGCCTACCACACAACAGTCGTGGTGGGGAGGGCATGGCTCCCACCCAGAGGTGGCCAAATCCCATTGCTCCTTAGCCAGGACCACCTTATTTAGCACCTGATCACGCTGGACAACCAATGTCAAAACTTCATGTCCAAGCAATGATGCATGAAAATTGTTGATTTTTGCTGAGCTACAGAAGCGTGCTGGCAAGCAGGATGTATTGCTGAGGAGAATAGGTATAAAACACAATGTAGTTTTACTTATTGAAAGTTTGATATCAAAATGGACAAAATAAATGAGTTACAGTAGAAAGGTCAAAAGGGATTGTTGGAAAGGGGGAAAAAAAGGCAGCAATTTTCCTGTGAGCTCTCCTCTGGGTCAGTTTCACTTAGATATATGGAGGAACTTTAAAATTTTATTAAGAACTGAATACATTGCTTAGAAACCAAACATTTAATCACTTACAGTAGGAAGCAGGTGGGAAAAAGGCCCAAGCTGGGTTTTTTCTGTGTGAATTTTTTTCTGTCTGCCATTTTTATACAAGTTTATTTAACTCTCTGCTTTTCACTTTTATCACAGATGTTTGCTGCAAAGGCACAGGTGCTTTATGGTTAGAAAAATATTTCTGGTTGAATATTCTATTATTAATTCACACAAGTTACTTTTCCATTTAGGATAGTAAGGAGGAGTAAGCCTTCTCCTTGGGGCTTACTCTTTTTAATGTTACCAGCTTGACCTGGCTCAACTTTGCACCACTTCCAACTTTTTAATATAGTTGTTTTTCTATTAAAGAGCAGTCAGTTGTATGATTTTATGTAAACGAGGTCCAATGCCTTGCTTTTGCAGGCAATCTGTTTTTCTGAAAGAGCTGAGTAACAAGCACAAGTGTCAAGAATAACACACACCCAATGACTGAAAACTCTTTCAGTATGAAGTCCACCCTGGGAGCTCTTCTCACTGGTTCCAGTGGGAACAGTATCAAATGTTCACACTGCCAACAGCAGACAGGAGAAAAGAAATAACCTGATGCAAGCAGTGCCAGTGCTACGCAGCATAGTGCTGCCAGCAGAAACAGCATGGCAGCAGCACAGGTTTGCCTGTGCTGGACAAAAGCTCTCCAGACCATAACAAAACAGATTATTTCACATCTGCCCAATCTGCCATGCTCAGAGCAGGTGCATCTGGATGTTAAGGCACTTTTCCAGGCAGGTTAGCATTGATGTCCTCTTATGATACACCATGATGCAGAGTATCTGACAGCAGCTTTCAGGCAGGAGAGGCAGGGAGTGACCCAAATGAGTCATGTGGAGCCACACGTCCAGCCCTGAAGACCCACCAGGCTTCGGGTCTGTTCCTCCCCTAACTACCTACCCTCCCCACTGAATTTATTGCAATGACTGTATGTGTTGACTGGACTGTATTTCTTACACTCACTTCCCCCTTCAACCCACAGCTGCTTTGAAACCCTGTTTTATCAGCAGTAGATTTGGGAGTGCCCAGTTTTATCTACCTGAGCACCTTTATTAAGCACCTGAGCTTTGTGCAACAGCTTAGGATGCAGAAAGCACCACCTATACCCTGGCACAGCTGCCCAGCAATTTCCTCCTCTCCCTTCTGGGCTGTGTGCTCCTTCTGAGCACACAGCCGAGCTGGTGCAGAAATCCCCCCACCAGAACCCAGGCCCACTGTGCCAGGGCACCTCCCAGTCCTGGGACTGCAGCCCACAGCTAATCCAGAGTCCCTTGCCAGCTGCTGCACTTGCCCAGCCAGTGAATCCATGCTGTCCCACATGCAGTACAGGAAGTTTATTACCTCCAAAAAAAAGTGTTATCCACTCTTCCTCTCTTATGGCAAGCAAGCTTGATAGCAATCACATTAACATGACTTCAACACTACACATTTCCACAGAGCTATTCTTCTCATCTACTTCTGATCTACTCATAGTAACAGAAGCCTAAGTCTCAGGCTAATTCATGCTTTTGAAGTAAGCTGGCAGTCTTGTTCACTTACAGCTCAGTGGAAAACAAGCAGTTATTGTCAGCTGTCGGGAACCTGAACCAAGCTTTGTTAAGGCCTCCTCTGTCTCTATTTTTGGTTTGGGTGTGGCATGGAAAAAACAATATTTACCATCTCAGTAGCTGTGCCCTTTGTGTATTTGTTTTTATATTCCCTTTCCCCATGTGAATTTAGCAGATGTTGCATGGCTTGGTATTAGCCCTGAATTTTGTTGTCAGAGTACGTGCATGTCTCCACTGAACATTAGTAATGAACAGGCTATGTCTGCACAGAAAAGATAATATAGATTCAGCTGCCAGGCACTATTTCAGGGGCAAATGTGGATAAAGGGATAAATACCAAGAATATCATCAGATTTCATTTTCCATGTAAATGAAACAAAAAACTACAGCCATCAGCCCTGAATGGAAGGCTAATGGGCCCGAGGAGCTACCACCACATACCATGTCCAACTTTTGTCTTTAACATCTCTTTTTAAATTAAAATCATTTGGGAGTATTTTCCATTGCTTTGGATGAATGCACACAGATTGCTAAAAGGCTAGTTCATATTTACCAATATACATTAAAAACCAATGCTCAGTGCAATTATCCCATTAACTACCTTCTATAAAAACATTTCCATTCTCTTTATGTTTATATAGAGTAAAAACATAGGGATTTGCTAGGGTAGAGATGATCAAAAAACCTCAAAGACAGTTTAAGAAAACAGAGGAAAGCCAAGGGCAAAAAGCTAGATTCTAGGGAAAGGCCAGCTTGCTGCTTTCACAGCCAATACCAGCACCTGGTATCCATCAAACTACAGCCTCAGTTTTCTTTCATTTCCCTGCCATCCTTCCACAATAAAGCTTTACAGTGGCACCACTGAAATCAGTGTGGCTGGACTTTCCTCCTGGAGAGTGAGAGAGAACCTATTTATCTCAGAGCACATAGCTACCCAGATTTTCCATGTGGGGGAAAGCCAGGTTTGAGAAGCAAGGAGGTAAATCAGCCCCCATCTCTGGGTAGGAGGCAGAATTTGAATCCAAATGTCCTAACAGCCAAATCTGCTTCTAGAGACTAACACCCTTTAAAAATCCAATGCAGTGACTTTCTTGTCACAGGGCAATATGTCAGATTGACCAATAAATAAAGTTCCAACACAAGCAGCAGGTATTTGTTTTATGATAGTGTGACCTGAGACACCCCATTTATAGTCATTGGAACAAGGAGTTCTGCTGGAAATGTCAGCCTGTTGTTAGCATACCGCATTACAGCATCAGGAACAACTCCACAGGCAAAACACAGTCCAGCAAATTACAGCTGATAGTGCAGTCTTCATTGGTAATTTTGGTGAATATAGCCCATTCTTTTGCACAGGATTAAAAGAAAAAAAATTACTAAGCTATCTTGATGCCAGACAAACTAAGTCTTTTAAGGCAATGAATCCTTTCCTACAGTTTTCAAGTATTGCTTTATTGAGAGACTAAAAAAGGTTGCAAATGCAATCAAGATCAGCAATTCAATAATATTACAGAAATACAGCTGTATTACACTGCTGTCTCACCATTATCACATTTTAGCAACATTTGGACCTTTTTGAAGCAGTAGTCAATACTTTGGATCTGCCTTGTTCTGAGAAATAATTATTGTAATTATAACGTAAAAGCTCTTTGCTCCTGTTCATGAAATTGTTGTGTCTAATCATTCCCTTAGCCACCCATCATCAATCAATGTCTGTGAAGGAAATTGGTTTAAAATAACCAGATGGAAAAGTTCACCTGCACTCTAAAGAGCTCTAGATTAAATTATCTCTATGCTTTACACTTTAATCTAAGTGCTGTATTTAAAAGCAAAGAAAACCCCTTTGAATCAAAAAGAACTCATGTAAGAGAACAAGTCACATCAGATAGAGGTATTAAAGTATTTTAATAAAGTATTGTATCAGAGTAATCACTCGAAAATTTTTGAGTGTGACTTCTAATTATTTTCAGTACTTTTCTGTTTTAAAAGGTTTGTTATCCATTTTCACAGTCTTCTGTAGCTATGCTTTTCTGCTCTCTGCTGACCAATCTTTATGTGAAATGCTCAGGATCAATGAGGTTAAAAAAAGCATCCTGATATGTTTCCCACACTTTTTATGTAAAAGCAGCATTGTGTAGCAGAAGCATCTTGAGCAGTGAAACTGGGGGAAAAGACACCCCCCACTCCACCACCACCCCCCCAAAAAAAGGGTGAAGGGAAAATAAATGCATCAGGTGTATTAATAACTTTCAGGCTATGTCTGATCTGAGAGAAGACACAGATAAAATCTGATAAGAAAGCTGACTTATATGGCTTATACTGTTTTAGAAGGACTCCCAATTTTAGTGCATATATTTGATCCTTCTCAAACATCCCCACAGCTGCCTAGGTCTAAGCAGTTCTAGATTACAGGCTGAAAGATCGTCTCAGAAATAAGTGCCTGAGCCAGGCACACCCCAGCCTTACCATTCACTCAAATACATGCTAATAAACGACTGATGCCCCTAACATGCCAGGCATTTACGCAAACTCTGGACCACTACATAACTAACAATATTACTATTTCGCTCACAGAATAAACCAAATTTTTTCCCACAACATGTAAAATTCTTCTCATGATGAAAGCATCTTCTCCAGGTGTCACAATGCAAGCTGTATTACTTATCTGGATTTCATGTTATGATCCAATTAAAAAGCAACAAAGATAAGGAATAATGATAGAAATGATAAAATTATTTTTATCACCATTTCCATACAGAACAACTGGAGGTGGTTTTTTTGTTTTTCGAAATGAGCAAAATCAAATTTTTCTTTCAAACGTGACTCTTCTGCACCAAGTATATTGTTCTCCAGGTTTTACTTTTAACTTCTCAAAATCCATTCTTCTGTGTATGCCTTAGACCAAACATTGTGCCCTATGCATAGCTGTATGATTCTCAGACCTGTTAGGAGCTACGAATTTGGGCAGGTGGTCAAGCTGTTAATTCATCATCTTCTGTTTCAGTCTTGCCAGGAAAATGCAGGTTTTGTCTGAACAATGAATTTATAGCATGTGCTTTATGGGTCATACCTACTCCTTTGTGTAGGACTCACTCTGGGCTAGCAGTAACAAACCAAGGCTGTAGTTCTTGCAAACTCAAGCTATTTATAAACAGGTTTCAGTACCTTTTCCTTCTGTTTGCATTCCAATTTGAAAATCCAATTATAACCTTGAAATCTTCCCAAAAGAGTTTTCAGCCTTTCAGCCACAGGAAAAAAAAAATTCCTCTATCCACCTACATTTTCTTTGAAATAGTGAAATCAACATTGTCTCTTTTCACTGTGGGCTCTGTTTACCCTTCAAGGAGCTAAGTTTCATATTTTCCCCCCAAATCTGTTGATTCTTTAGCCTGTTAAGCTGCCACACATGTTAAAATTGCCTTTGTCAAACAATTATGATGTTTGTAAACCACTGATTCTTCTTATTTTCTGAAATTCTTTTCCATTCTCCGTATCATTGTACCTTGATGAGAAAAAGGCAAATGTGCAAAAAAATTGTTTCATAAGGCCAGTATTTGAGATGAGCCCCAAGAGCATGGCTTACTGCAAACCTGTGGTTTGCACTGCTGTAACAGCTGCATTAAATGAGTATTTGTTAGCATAAACTAGACCTGACTGAATTTCTCTAAAGTACATTTAGGACAAATAATCCAGCAGTGGTATGCTCTGTTGCTACAGGGCTTCTATTGTCCAGTATCATGCCATGAAAGAGCCTAGATTTGTATGTTCTGCTCTTGACATGAAATAAAGTTAATCATAGACTGAGATTTCTTTGTTCAGTACAACAGACTTTTTTCTGGCCTGTACAATTCTAGTTTATCTCACATTCCTACAACCTGCAATATTGCTCTGTCCACAGAACTCACTGTGCAGTGCAATGCTAACACAGTTGAACAGCTTACCTAGATACTGGCACAAATTCTCTAACCCAAGGACTGAGTCTATCAAGAGCCTCCTGTTTTCTAGATTTGGCCTTCTGCTTCCCAACCTGTACAAGTCTATTATTACCCTGCAGGATTTGTACTTTATTCAGGTTGTTTTGGTTTTCCTCATCTCCATGGCATTTCCAGCATAATATTCAAAGATATCATAAGAAAGCCTTTTGTGCTCCATACAGAGCTTCCTGACTAAGGCTCTGGAAAAGTAAGTTTCTTGCAAAAGAAACTACATTATTAAATACACTACTGCCCAGGAAAAGCCATGCTCCTTCTCCCAAACAAAATGGAAAGGTTAACTCCATCAAGGCCTGGAGATACTGGAGTCTTCATGCCCTAAACTTCCTCTTCACACAGCTTTTGCAGCTCCTTTGACAGAAGGAAAATTAAGTTTAAATTGGCAAAGACCCTATGCATTTATGCCAGGAAAATCCCACACAATTGGAAATTAATCAATAGCACAGAAACCCCCTCCCACCTACCACATGGATCCCGGTCTCCAAAAATCTGCAGTCTCTCTCTAGGGTGATATTTGAAACAAGCATGTTTGCAGAACTAGCTTCACCCTCCTACCATGCCACCTTCCCACACAGAGAGATCTTTTGGTACTTTCCTCCCATGGGAAAAAAACACACCTATGTGGAAAATAAAGGCTAGAAATGCCTGATTTGAGAAAATCTTCTCTTTATGGAGCCAATTCACTTTTCTCTCACTGAGAAATACTCTATTTCTAGTCCAGCAAAACACAACACAAATATGATTTAGCTTTCATGTCAATAAACCTTTCTGAAGGGCCTGGTAAGAAAGGCTTGCCTGAAACAGAGCCTGAGCTCTACCCTACTGCATTTTCCAGGCACTTCTTTTGCTTTCCAGGAGGCCTGAAGATCTCCTTATGGAAGCAAGATTGCAATTGATTATCACAAAGCTTTCCATGAATGGCCTTTTTGAAACATCCAGGTGAGACACCTGGAAGACTCCGAGGTGTTTGTTACTCACAGAGTACAATTACCCAGCTCCCATTACACTTCAGGGTTTTGCCCCCTCCCTTCCTGCAGGATTTCCCCATGTGAGGAGGCTGTAGGTGCCTTGTCTCTGAGCTACCATCAGGGGTTTGCAGCATTTCCTTGTCTGTGTTACAGCAGCATCTACAGGCACCTAAAGTGATAAAGGCCTCACTGCTTTGGCTGTCCCAGAGACACCTAATAACATGTAACATATTTAAACATTTATAGATTACCTACACTGTTCCAGACTGGACCCAGACTTCTGGCACATCTTTACTTTAGGAAGAATAAGGAGGCACAACCCAATCCCATCTTGCTTATTATTAAAGAATACATTATCCCTGAGAAATAAATGCTCTGGGTTTTAATCCCTTTGGGTTTAGGAGGCACATAATCGCAGGTACCTGAAATCCCAAGTGATGTTTGTCATCAGGAGGTTATTACGCAACCAGTGGTGACCACTGCCTCATGTGGCTCTGGCAGCAGTGGGTTCCAGTGTCTGCACTGGGCATGAGGTGGCTCAGAGCTCACCCAGAGCAGCAGGGACTCTCAAAGGTCAAGGAAACACCAGGTTTGTGAACTTTAAGTTGCTTTGGATAATGTGGCTGTCAAGCTGCCTGGCTCAGACAGAAGGGATCTACCAGTAGCATGCTGCTGTCAAGCCCAGGAACAGGATTTAATACAACTAAACAGATTTTGCTAGGCAAAGTCTCATGTGTAAAAACACTAATATCACACACAGCTAGGCAGGAAATGGTGAATTGTTCTGCCACGGAGTGGCTCTCAACTGCATCTGGAGCTGGACCAGAGCTGTCTCCCACGGACCACTCCTGCAGGGCACCCACTACTAGAACAACAGAGAGCACAGGCAGGCAGTGCCAGCAGGAAGCCACAGATAGACTGCTAGGAGTTAGTCAGGCCTGTTAATCACAAAGCTGTCCTCTCCAGTCATAGCTCCACACAAAACACACAGGTTATTTCCCTCATATTGGTGTTGGCCACTTGTTTCCTTCTTAGGCTTTGCCTATGGAGACATCATTTCCCAAGTTTCCATGCTTCTTCCACATTTGAAAAACTTTCTACTATCTGAAAAAGTAATAAATGGGAAAAAAAAATCAACAGATCTTTCAATATAGCTCGAACTAGCCAAGCTTTGTTCTTTTTGTACAGCATCACATGCAGAGTGTTCCTTTAGAGAGGCAACAACAGTGAAGAATTTTCACTCTCCTCTCCCAATTCAGGCTTCAGCAGTGCTGGTGTTTTAACACAATGTCACAAATACAGGCATTACATATTAAGCCACAGGCTTGTTTTGCCAACTCCCATGTTGGGTTTTGGCTATTAAACACTGCCTGAACAAGGAACTGACTAACAAACACAACCTTTGTTACAGGAAGAAAGAAGGTAATCAGCAGAGAGCTGTCTCTGCGTCTCACCTCTGGGGAAAACCACTCCTCCCTATTGTCAGGGGCCACTTCAGTGCTGCACTCAGCGCCAAGGGGACACCTTAGAGACACCCTCAGCTCCAGATGTCTTAGGGCAATGCAATGGTTTCTGCAGGTGTCAAGGCCTCTGACCACGGGCTCTCACCTTATGAACTCAGGTTAAACTCTAGCCACAGCAGACTGGTGGTTTTCTCAGCACTTTTGTTCATTGTGAATCTTCAAATTCACTTTTTCCTGTTGAATACATACAGCGTAAGGAACAGGTGAGAAAAGGCCTGACTCTTGGCAGCAGTTCAGCATCACAGAAATTTAATTGTGACAGGAAATTACACAGCGAGTCACTCATAAGTCACTTTTGCAAGAACATTTTGCTACAGAGAAAATGAAAACATACAGCTTGATGCAATTAAAAGATTTCAGGAGGTAATATGCCAGATAGCACCAGTGTGAAAAGGCCTTCTTTCCTGTAAAGGACAAAAATATTTTATTCCTTCAGACCCCTTCCTTACCTCATCACAATGAGATGTGTAGACTGAAACTTGATCAGATATCAGAAGGGTTAGGAGAGCACTGACTAAATTTTGATTTGCCTGTCCATCCCAGCTGAAATGAATTCCGATGTCTTTTTGACATGAACAAGACAGGATTTGATAGAATCTAGCAGCTGTGTGGGTGTCCATTAGTAAGTCAACCACTTTCCTGTCACTTCACCATCTCATCTTTCCAGAACTGTGATCCAAACTGGGACAGCAGCCCAGTTGGATATCAAACTGGGAAGGAGTTTTAACTTACAAAACTAAGCCCTGATATTTTTTTCCAGGGGCCCAAGAACCTCAAGGCTCTCTGAAATAGGTAAAGACCATCACAAGGATCATGCTATAAAGTCAAAGGGGAAATGGTCTTTTCACAAAGAATTTTTAAAAGAAACCACAAGAAAATTATGTTTTCTCAACCAGAAAAAAGCTACATCATTGTGGCTTCTCTAAATCAGATTTACCTTTCACCACTCATCCTTATTAACACATGTCATTTGAAAAGATATACACAATAAATAGGAATGCCTCTAGATGTCAAAATCTGGGAAGCGTATATGGTGAATCACCACAGCAAAAGATCTAGAACACTGCAGCCCAAGGGACAGCACAGACCCCTGCAGGCTCCAGTCCCTGGTCCACACAAGCATTCCTGTCAGTAGAACCTGAGAAAGACTTTAAACAGCCAAGAGGAAAAAAAGTCCTTATTGGAGGTAATATTTATTCTTAGTTCCCATAAATCACTTAGGCCTTCAGTTAAATGTGATTTGTAAAAGAAAAGCACTGCATCATTATTTGCTTTGGGACGCATAATAGAGCTCCAGGATTTTAACTGATTTTAACATAAAAAAAATAGGTTTTGTCAAAGCTGAGGAACCATCCATTGGAAGAATGAAATCACATGACTGAAGGACCAGTATCAGTCATCTCTGAGTGCGTTGCAGAAAAAGGAAGTGTTTGCTAGACTTATCCATCCTCAGCAACTCCAAAATTTCAATAAAGCTCATTCAAGATGTGATACATAGCATTTGTGAATGTAAAATCAATAATAATAATAACCTTTGCCTTGCATTGTCTGCTTAAAATCCCTGGAATACACACAAATCACACCATTTAGTAAGTTAAAACTACAACAGAAATAAATACCTGAATTTCTGACCTTCTTTCCACATGAAGTGATCAAAGACTGCAAACAGGGAGGATGTCTCTTACCGTTTAAAACCATCCCTTTGGTTTCAATCCTGTACATGCATTTTGCAAGTAAATACCAACACCTACCAGGAAGGCAGTCTCACACCAGCACACAACAGGGGTCTCTTGGCACTGGAAATGTGACAATCCAGCCTGTATTAAATGCCACAGTAGCATCGCTTCAGCTGCAAAACCATTGCCAAAGCACCTCGTGGAAAGACCAATGTGTACTACACACAGCTCTAAAAAATGGGTGGTGTTGCACTGGCACAGTTGAACTGAAGCAATTCTGTACATAAGAATGATGTGCTGAGTTAAAACTGGATTACTTATTAGTTTATTTTTGCTTCACAGCAGTGCCATTTCTATGCCCAAAGTATGCTTCAGGCTTAAATAATTGCTTGGATTGTCAGTCTCATAGGATTAGCGATTTAAAATGAAGGAATGGGTTGCAAGAAAAAGTAATTTCATGCTTTGAAAAGAACCTTTATTTATTTCAAAGGCTTGGAACCTAGAACCATCACTCCATAATCTTATTCAAATGTTGATGTTGTCAATGCATTTTAAATCAGCATTTAATTAAGTTAAATAAAGAAAACAGAAGCTGCTGAAGAAAGCCCAGTAAGAATTTCTATTTCTAGATAAAGCTGCTTAAAACGCATAACCAATTCTGCTAACTGTGGGATGTAATGCACACGACCGAGTTTATAGATGTTTAGTGAGAGTTTGTGCCACTTACTGTGTCACAGCACAAAGAGAATTATATAAATATAGAAGAGTGGGCCTATAACCTCTACTCCTAATTGAAAAACTACATATATATATATACATATATATATATACTGCATAAGTCATACCCAGTAGCATTTGCCCTGAGCTGCAACAACACTTACTTTCCTTCTAAAAAGGTTCATCTGCCCAAATCAAAAAAAGTCCTTTTAAAGTTTTTTAGCTCAAATGAGCATACAGACAAGGCAAGCTTTAGGAAACATTTCTGGTATTTAAACTCTGTTGATAAACAGTGCTGTACCCAAATCCCATCCAAGCCATAACATGATCTTAAGAAAGCTAAATTGTATCAGTGTGGAAATCTGTAGCAGAAAGAGAAGAAATAAAAATTAGGTCGGTCTAATTGAATTGCAGTAGCTTGTCTGAAAAACACCTTTGCTACCCACTTTGAAAAGGCATTAGGGACCACATTAGGGAACTGTTTTCATTTTGAAAATCTTCATTACTGCCTGCTCTGCTGAAATGACTTTCAAAATCATCTTTGCTACTCCTGCTTTGCTTAGAGGACTCACTGCTGATGTCTCCTCCTGAGCTTTTATTTGTCAGGAGGATGAAAATAATGCCTACGTTACAGCTAGAATGTTCAAATGGATGAGGAGAAGCCAGCTTCAGCAGGATTTTATGTGGCTTTTAGGCCCTTATGTGAGCACTAAATTTTAACAAAAAACTCCCCAGAGGAGGTGCCTCGCTGCAGTCTGGTCTCTGCATGTACAGAAAGCAGAAGAAGAAAAGGGTAGAGCTATCTACTATTTCAGCAATGGGGTTTTCTGGCCTTTGGATACAGCTTTACATCTCCCACACACAAGTTCGGGACTTCAGGAAAGCAGTAAGCATTGAGTAAGCCTCATATTAGCACTTGACCTCACTGACACCTGGTCCAGTCCTTGCTCTCCAGGACTAAGTGCTCCTGCTGCTCCAGTGCAGACACCAGAAAGCTGCCAGCCAACCTCCCCTGGATTGCCCATCCAGGGTAGCCCCATCCCCTAGATGTGACACGAGTGTTCACACTGTGGGTGCAAGTATTTAATAACAAATGGTAAACCAAATATATGTATCATTTTTAGCAAGGCTTGATTACACAGATTACTGATGTAAGATGAGCTACCTAAACAAATGTCAACTACAGAATAAGGGCCCACCCATTTGCTCCACTCTTCATCAGTGGAACAGTATCAGTATCATACTTCTGAAGCAAGACAAAACCTGGTTCCACTCTCTCAAGAAAAACACATTCTCAGAAGGAGGATACACCCTACCAAAAGCAGAAGGAAGAAGCAGCAGCCACTGCAATTCACTTATCTTTCTAGAGGAATGTACATTATTAAAGACTAAATTTGGTAGTGTAGGACTTTCCACAGTCTAACTACAGAGAGTAGGATTATATACGTGTATATATATATATGCATATAACAAAAGTGATAAGAAAAACCTGCTCCCAAGTCTGTGTTTCCTAGCACTGAGGATTCAAAATGTCATCTGAAGCACCTCTGTTTCACACTGGCTCATTCTTTAATTGTGTCAGTGTAATATTCACACAATTACGAACTATAATGAACAAGTCCCACTCTGAAATCTGAGCCCTAAAGGCTACATATGTTATCCAAATATATAACCGAATGCTAAGCACATTGGGATTCTTTCAACCACGAATTGATGTAATTAAAATTATTCCTAATGTTGCAATAGAAGCATCATATTCAACTAATTGTAGCTCAGAACATTTTTCTACTACATCTTCTGGAAAAGAAATACCATTTTTCATAGTTACCCAATTTTCATAGCCTTTGGCAAAATACTTCAGCTAAATTTCTTACCTCTATTACCACAATCTGTACTATTAAGCCATTTGTGTAAGTTAGTTTTTGACTGACTCTCTAATCTTCTGACTGACAGAATTACAGACATAATGTGTTTCCTCAAAGGATTCTTCTGCTTACAGAATCAGTCTGCAAACTTCTCACTGTCTAAATTATAGCCCATGATTTAATGTCATCCATTTCCGTATCCTCAAAAACATGAGAGGGAGACCCTATTTCTAGAGGTGGCTCCCCATGGCTCTTTGCCAACAAAAGTGCTTATGACACTGAATTACACTCTTCAGAAACCTTACAAGTTTTTGTAGCTAAATTAGACATTGCTTTGTCACCACTGCCTGAAAATAGTCTGAGACTGGGAGATGCCTGGGTGCCTGGAAATACTGTTTAAGAAACAGGCCCTAAGCAAGATACCTGCAACCCAGATAAAAGCTGGCAAGCCTAGCTAATCATATGGATATATTTGCATCAGCTAATATATGCCACATCAGACAGTTTCAGTGAAAAAGGTAGTGGAAAGAGACGTCTGCAGCACACACATCTCCCCCTCCCCTCCACCAGTAAATACATAACACAAGCTCCCTGGTAAGGGCAAGCCAAGAGAAGATTCACAGCAGGTCTACAGAGAGGGCCTGCATGGAGCAGGGCATCAGGGAACTACGAGGTCAGGCTTACAGCACATCCTTGGCTCTGCCCAGCTGTAAGTCACCTCTTATTGCTTGGTGACACCACAGCATCACAGTCAGGCACTGATTCTCAGTGTTTTGCCCTACAGCACAAAGGCTGAAAACAAGCCTTTCCCCCAGTGCATCCCCATGAAGCTCCTGGCACGATGCTGAGACAGGTGAGATTGGCTCAGTTGGATAGAGCATGGTGCTAATACTGCCAAGGTTCTGGGTTCAATCCCCGTAGGGGCCATTCACTTAAAAGCTGGACTCAATGAACCTTGTGGATCCCTTTCAACTCAGACTATTCCATGATTCTGTGAACAGATAAACTCAGGGTACGATTGTGGATAAGGCCTTGCCTTTAATTTGTCAGACGCTTCAGCAATCAAGTAATAAAACAATACAGAGCCAAGTTGAACACTCAAGTACAAGTGATTCACTGTCCAATTTTTGCCAAGCTTAAGGACCAAACAAGTTTCTTCCCTTTGAAGGAAGGCCCAGTGCCACAAAGAAGACACAGTAGAACATGCAGCAATGATGGCTAAAGAGCAGTAAATTTCAATTCATATTAATACGTGCTGCAAACCCAGGTAAAAAGGAGTAGGAGAAATACAGCCTCTTCTATACTCCCTATACTGAAAATAACCTTATCCAGTAATGCAGATGGGATGATGATTTACTTTGCCAACCACCCCTACATAAGACCCCAGAGCATGCAAAATGGCCTTTACACAAAGTTGTGTACAATGAAATCAGGATGATAATTATTTTTATGTTATAAAATGCCGTCAGATATAGCTGTAATAATAATTTTTAAAATTATTGAAGTCTTTGATTGACAATGTTATACATAGATGAGAAAGGCAAAATATTTATTCTACAGTTAGATGGAAAAATGTTCTCTTATAACAAACACAAACACCAGTCGCTCAGCGCCCGGCATTCTTTGTAAATATTTCCCAGAATTGCTGGTGTCAGTGTCTGGCCAGTGCAGCTATAAGTGTGTTTAAATTTTTAAATGTAGAAAAGAAGAAGCATTTTTTAGCTTAAATTTGTCATGAATATTTTTGGCATGAATTTTTAAAAAACAAGGATCATGGATCTTGTCAGGATATGAGCATCATAGTGATGCCTTAGGATTTTAGCTAATTCCAGCTCCCCATAATACCAGGGGTGTTTGCACAATTTCTTCTGAGGTACCTGATGCTGACTACAGCACCGAACTGGGGTCTGATCCAGCCTGACAGCTCCTGTGTCTCTTTGCACTTATGAAGGTAGAACTAAAAATATAATTAAAATCAAACAATGCAGAGACATTTCTGGTGATCCACTGCAGAGACAGCTTTTTAAAAAACCGAGATTTCCCCTTTTTTTTACCCAGAGTGGCAAAATAAATCTGCTTGGTATTTTTTTCATATTATAATTAAATTTCCAATCATGGAAAACAGACAAACCCACTCTTTTTGTTTTCCCCTAGAGTTTTCTGTAGCAGTCATTACTAATGCCTTTGTTAAGCAGAAGTCAGCTGGAACCAAGAAAACAAGAGCTAACCTGCTGCTCCTCTGATCTGGGTGTCCAAAGAACAAGGATTTGTTGCAGTCATTGGTTTGCCACCTGCCTGAGGCATTCAACTGCATCTAGCACAAGAAAGCTGAAAAGCATTCATGAGTAAATACACAATAACATTTGTATGTTTACAGCATCTGTGAAAGGTGTGGGTAGGGCGATCTCTCTCTGTTTCCAGAGGAAGTCCAACCCATTAATTAAATTCATGCTCTTGTCCTACTTCAAAAGTAAAAACACAGATGATTTATGGGCACTGACAGCTGCAGCAACCAGGAGCTGGTTTTGCTCACTCCCTGTCCTTAATTAATTTTGAAGCGTCTGGATAGGTTGATTTCTCAGATTCTGATCGCACAAAAGGCTATACATCCTGAATTTCTACAAAGGAAGAAAAAGACCTGTTCCATGCAGAGAATTGTCTGTCATGGTTTCTCAGTGCTGGCTGAACAGTGTCTACTGAAATTATGTACCTCAACATCCCTGTGCCAGCAACTTGTAGGGTAAAGCTGTAGGAAGTCCCAATCATAAAACATTTATTATCCAGTAATTACTTTACTTGTCCTAAAAACAAAAACTCTAAAATGAGAAAGTGGCACCTGCAGAACAGTGCAATCTACAGCAACAAAAAAAATTCTCTAATATCAGACCTAGGGAAATTGTCACAAACACTTCCTTCTAGAGGGAACATCAATGTCTCTGTATTGCCACAGCACATAATGATAAATGCAAATATAAATATAGAGCAATACACCAGTGTGTTTATTTCTTCTTCCAGATTCTTTAAACAGGAGGGAGATTGCTAGCATTTGGGGCTGAAAGCTGGAGGTAAGCAATCAGAAGGTATTTAACACACAAGCTAGGAACAGGAAACTGTTACAGAAGTGGAAAATTTTGGGTACTGAACTTTCACCCTCAGCTCCTGCGAGATTTTTACTACTAAAGAACTATATAAACACAGACAGATTATATTGACATTGCATTACCTGACCAGCAGAGCCACATGCTGCTCCTGCAGACACGGCCAATAAAGATCAAAGCTCCCTGTGCCTAATGAGCTAAACCTGGGTGTTATATGTTTCATACCGTGCTGTAGATCTATATTGACCTATATTGACAGAGAGAAAGGCTGGGCCAGAAGAACCCTGGATCTCTCTTTCAATCAATTATTTTATGATTCTGTACAACACTTTGTAAAATATAAGGCAAATTTATTTTGTTGTGATTGATAGGCCAGGTAGCAGAAAGCCTGCCAGGAACAAGGATACTACCATCTAAAGCAGCTCATGATCACTAGTTACCAGGAAGAAATAAAAAGTATCCAGCATGGTCTATAAAAGTGGTGGAGCAAACAGAACATAAAACTCTTTCTGCCAGTGACCCAAAGTGGCCTCACTAATAGATGACTGTGACTAAGAACCTCTATCTAGATATGAATGGGCACATGAAAACGGATTGCACAATCAACTTTAGAGACACTATCCTTAGATAATAAAAAGATAGTAGCTCTCCAGAAAACTCTTGTATAGCTGGCAAGACCACAGAGCTCTTTCAAACAGCCTATTTTCAGCTGTGAATCAAAATCTCTCCTTTTGTCTGCTTGTTTTTACCACCCAGGAAACAACCTGTGCCTTTTAGTTACTGATGAGGTGCTTCACAAACCAGGGAGATTGGTCAGATTTCAAAGAATTGTTAAACAGTGTTCATAAAATGTTAACTGGTGCATAGTGTCTTACCTGCTGACATACTTCATGATGTTGGTGACAAGTCTGATATTTACAAGGAGCAATGTGATGACAGAATTCAAGAGCTGACATGCTGATCCATAAAAAAATTCTTAAATTCAATAAAGTCTGATAGAACAACTAACCTCAACATGATTATAATTCGTATGTACTTTTCATAAAGAAAACTTTTTGTTTTCTTTACAAAATGACTGTTCATTTCTCTTCCTCCTCAATTCCCTCAGCGAACCAAGACCCAAGACAACTACAGTTACCCACATTTCCTTCTTCTCATCCCTATAGAGTCTAAAAGAGAAGTGTGTATTTTGACAGCCGGAAGATTATTTCTTCACTCCAAGTATTCATAGAAACAATTCAGGATTTTCAAATTCAGCTTTGATTTCTCAGAACTGCTCCCTTTCCTGAACTTAGAACAGATTCTTAAGGACTTTGAATCCACTCTTAGCATGGTTAATCAAAGTTTCACCATCAAAATGCAGTGAGAACACATTAATACAACCATATGTAAACAATTATAGTGAAACACAAGGGCACAATCACAAAGAATACACGGAAATCAGAGGTTTGTTCCACTGAAACTTAAACTGCAATGAAGAATTGAACTCATCAAAAAGACCCCCAAAAAAGCTATTGGACAACAGACTTTGCAGCCGAGAAAATATTTGAATGGTACCACAAAAGCACAAGGGCCAAGGCTGTTAGAGAAGAGAAGGAAACTATGAGGGGAATGCAAACCTCAGGGCATTTAAATTAAATGGGCAATTAAAACCACCATTGATAGCTAAATATTTGCTGAAACTCTCGGGGACAGCATAGAATGCTAACACTTTTTGTCAACAAAGGAAAACAAGTAGTGTCTACAACCAACTGATCTTCAGCTCGGCTTGGAAGACCAAGCTACAATTTCCAGAAAGAAAGAGTTAAGCTCTGTATTGTTTGAGTAAAATATGTTATTTCTCTTCAGTCCTTAGGGTGAGGGAGACTTTTATGAAAAGTGCTCATCGACTTCACACATTATACAAAGAGAGGCTGTGTGTGGTGTTTGAAAGTTTCAGGGTGGGCGCTCCTAATGGAGCAGGACCATAGGTGGGTCAGAGTGACAACTGTCCAGCCTGCTCAGAGAATGCAGCACCCCATGCACACTTCCAGTGGAGGACAAACCCAACTTTTAAAACCAAAAGCCTAGAAAGACATTCAAGAGCAGCACAAGAAGGTAACTAGGGAAATAACTGCTCAGTGTCAAAAAAGTTCTGAAGCATATCTACGGTCTATGCCAAAGCAGGTTTAGAGTTTTAGTTTTGATTTTGTTTTTATGACTTCGAGACAGCACGTTTTCAGCAACTAAATGAAATGAAAAATGCTAATATGAGCTTCTGAGAGCCTAATGATTTTGTTTAAATTCCAGGTTATTTTGGGATGTGAAAACTTCTTGCTGCTTGGATCCATGACAACCATGTAGATACTATTCACTTGAAGAATCTACACCAGCATGGTAAGCCATATTCCAAAGACTGAGTCTCACTGGTAATCGTATTGTGCAATAAGCTGGACTGACTAGGTGTAAAAGGCTTCATGTTTCTGTCTCAAAGAGAGTAATATAAAAACTATTAAACAACATAAGCAAGAAGCAAGCAGGATATGCAACATACCTTGATTTATGAACACTGTTTTACACACCAGACAAGTATTAAGTTTCCCAGAATATCTCAAAAAGGATGTTGCTAAGCAAAGATGATGGTAAAAAGAGTACTTAATTAAAATGTCTGAATTCAATTTGCAGAACTAACAGCCATACTCCAAACTATCACCATAAAGCAGAAGAGGAAAAAGATCCAAACGCAATGAAAAAAAGGATACTTTTAACACAAGTTTAAGAACAAGTATAGCATGGTTTATGCTTAACCCTATCTGACAATGAGAAAATTAACTATTGGCCAGTTTCAACACTTACTTTTCTCTTAAATATACCTCACTTGAGACTGAGTATTTAGCATTCATTTTAATATTATAGGCAAAGAGTTTCACTAATTTATTTTCTCCCCTTTTCCTTAAAGAAAAAAAAAGGCCCAGTCTACTTTTGGTTCAAAAGCCAATTACACACATCAGACAGAAGCTGAAAATCAAACTGGTTATCATTGGACATGATATAAGAAGTAAGCTGACAACTTACCAACAGCTGTGGCTCCCAGCAGCTCTCCTTTTTAGCATTTTCATTTCAAATTTCCATGGAATCATAGGAATTTCCTAGAGAATCCAAAATAAACAAACAAAACCCAATAATAAATTAAAGGAAAACCTTATAGCTAACCTACTACTCCAGAATTTGCTAAACAGACAAAAGGAATTTACAGCAGTTAAGAATGCACTTGAAAGTTTAGTTAAACAAGCTACCTCTTTTGAATTTGTCAAATGAAATCTCCATTCTTACGTAACTGGACCATGGATTTTACTTTTCATTTTACTTTCGTTGTACGCATAAATGTTTAGGCCATGGCTTACACAAAACAAATAAGGACATCAAGACCGAATTACACTTCAAGCAAGATTATTAGAGATCAGAACAAAAATTTAAAGGAGGAATCTTCTTAGTAATTAATAATGATGGCTATATTTTAAAAATATAATTAATGCAAAAAAGGACATAAAGTGACCCCAGTAAAAGGTTGCATAAAAACGGGAACACACCATGACTCAATCTTCATAAGCTTTATTATTCACTTCACATAAAGTACTCTTCACAGATGCACAAAACTTACTTAACCCTCTGCAACAGTATAGTAAGATTGAATAGGGCTATAAATCTTCAAAGTGCAGCACAAACATTAAGCTCTGAGAATGATATGAAATGGTAACATACAAGACAACTTAAGTGACTTGCTCTGAGGGCAACAGAGCAACACAATGAATTGAGGCTGAATGAATCCCAGGTCCTCCCTACAAGATATCCAGGCCACTTAAATTTGCATTTAGTTTTCAATCATATTTCAGGCTTTTAATAGAAAGTCTTCTAAATATCCCTTATGGGTCAGACACTCTGTCCTCTTGAATTTGTAGGCAAACAGCAACCATTAAACTACCTATACAGCCAGGGGTACTTTCAAACCTGGAAGCTAGATAGTGACATTTTATAAGAACTTGACAGGGTTTACCCATAAATTCTGAAAATTTTAACTGCAAAGAATATGTATGCAAAGAGAGTATAGCAAAATAGCAGCAGCAGTAGTGATGACCATGTTGCTTGTACTGTTCCTCCCCAGCCCCATTGCCTATGGATGCTCAATTCGGGAATGAACTACCTTGGCTTAGATCTTAGGAGTGTTCTGCTGAAAGGGATCTCAAGGCCAGTAAAAACTTCACTCTTTTACAAGAAAAGCCTTGCATGAATGCATGAATGATGCAAGCATAACTCTGTGTGGATTTGTGGTTTGTAATATAAGCTACACTGAGATTTTTCAAGATATCGCTCAAGCAGAGAGATGCTGAGAATGAAAGAAAGGACATGGCCCAATTTTTAAAACTCACAGCAAAATACATTGCCCATTTCACAGAAATGAGCTTGACTTGGTGATTAACAGTCATTATAGGTTTGCACGAACACACAAATTCACACGGGCTCACATTTCACTCACTATAAGAAATACTGAAAATATTTGTATTTTTAAAGGAGAAAAAGCATCTGCATTGCAGCATTGTTATACTCTAATTCTACAATTATCTCATTAATTTATTTTTCTCTTTAGAAATTCTTAATAAAAAACATTTTGCTGAGCTTCCCATTTAGTTAGAGCTCATGTCTGAAAGGACAACAGCTTTACCAATATCTAGAGTATTATTGCAATGCCAGAGGCATTTCATAAGTTTCAAAGTTTGTGACAATCTGAAGGGTGAAGTTCTGACAAGCACACGGTAAAGTTTTAACTGATACTAAAATATCCTGGCTCCCAGAAAGAAAAAGAAAACACAAAGAAAAAAAATCCCATAATACTGCATATTTGAAAGTCTTCTAATTTTACTGTTGTTGTTTAAACACTTCACATGAGTCTTAATCCACTGTAGCAAAGCTTATGCTCACTTTAAGCAGGTTAGCATTCCAGTTCAGCTCAAGGGGATGAGCATACTACTCAAGTGATTTATTTGATCACTGTCTAAATTTAAAATTCACAATGGTACCAAGAGGAGGTCATTCTATTTCCACATTGTTTGCAGTAGACAGTCGATGCCTCAGAGTATCTTTCTTACTTACATGTGCACATGAAGAAACCACTTGCAAAGTGTTTTACTATTGCAGGACCAAGACATTTAAAACAAATCATTCAAGCTGTCGATGGAGTACAATCGGAAAGGTAGGATTTTTTTTTTTTCTCCTTGTGTAGGTTTAAAACTTACTGGCCATTCACTATTGTAACTTCAGCATTCCAGAACATAAACCATCTCTCTCTGCAGTACTCCACAATGTTTTCGAGTGTCCACGCTCAGCTGCTACAAGCACCACTGACAGAACAGAACTATGTTTCTTTCCAACCCGTGTTTCCTGATGTAGGAAATAAAAGCTTGCCAGTTTCCACTCTGATGTTTAGAAAAAGACACTGTACAGAAGAAATACAGGAATACAAAATTGAATCAATCTAAGACAGTTAACACGGGTGAAAAATGGCAAGAGAAAATGTGAAAATGCAGGCATTTGGTATGGTAAGAACAAGAAGAATGGAAGGCAAGCAGGGGAAAGAGGGGGATTTGGGAAAAGACAACTGATTGGAAAACATAAGGATTAATTTGGTTCAAGAGGGAGAGCACACTGACTTCTAACAGCTTCCTTACAAAAAGCTGCAGGTTATGCCATTAAATGGTCAAACACAAAAGCACAATATCCTGACAATTTTAAGAAATCTGTTCGGTCAATGTGTTGGATTTTGGGGGGTTTTTGGTTTTTGTTTGGGGGGGGGTTGTGCTGATTTCTTTTTTGTGGTGGGCAAGGGGATGGTTTTTGCTGGGTTGGGGTTTTTTACTTTTTTTTTACAAAAGAGAATCATTGACTCATTCTAACTGCTTATGGCTTTATCCAATTTTCTTGGTATTAAGGAAGGCTGATGTTCTGAGCAGTACAACAATACCACCACAATACCTGCCACTAGCAATATTTCGTATGATATAAACAAATCAGAAGCATCTGAAATATTCAGGGCAAGATGATTTTTGAGCACACTAAGCTACAGTTGAATACCAGAGCTGAGATCACATATCCTGCCTGGCCTAAATCCTGCCCAAAGGCATATACACAAAACACTCCAATACCTATATTTGAAGCAATCTCCATAGACATCCAAGTCTATTTTCAGAATATTGCTCCCTGAAGTAAAAATGTATGGCATACTTAAAGGATAAAGGCCTGGTAAACTCCTGCAGTGTCTCTTCATGCCCACTTCCAAAGACTCAACAGGGTAAAAAACAAACAAACAATCAAACAAAGAAGCACTGAGCCTTTCCATAGAACTGGTGTGCAACCAGTTTTCAATAAGTTAGAATGACAGAATTACAGGAGTTAAGCTGCTTAGACTTAATTGCTAATTTCCTAAGTTTTATTTTTTTATTTTAACTTACAAGAATTTCACAATATCTAAAATATATGAGATTTCCACCTCTCTCTCCCTTTCCATCTTCCTCTGTTCACCAAGATCACCTAAAGATTCAATGTGTTTTCACAGCATATTTTAAAGGTTCTGTTATGTTTGGTCCCAGATTTCTGCAGAAGGCAAATTATTTTTGCACTCACAGGCAAATGCAAGAGGCAACAGCTTCCAGCAGATGGACCAACAAAGAGCTTGATTTCACAGTGTACAGAGAGCTGCTATGCTGCAAGCGAGTGGCACTGCGTGACAATGCAGATGGCACTATCACAGAATCACAGAATAAGCTGAGTTGGAAGAGGCCCACAAGGATCATCAAGTCCAACTCCTGGCCTTGCACAGCACCATCCCCAAGAGTCACACCATGTGCCTGAGAGCATTGTCCAAACACTTACTGAACTCTGTCAGGCTTGGTGCTGTGATCACTGCCCTGGGGAGCCTGTTCCAGGGCCAAGCCACCCTCTGAGTGAAGAACCTTTTCCTGACATCCAACCCAAACTTCTCCTAGCACAACTTCAGGCCATTCCCTCAGGTCCTGTCACTGGTCACCATAGAGGAAAGATCAGTGTCTGCCCCTCTTCTAGTCCTCACAAGGAAGTTGTAGACTGCAATGAGGTCTCCCCTCAGTCTCCTCTTCTCCAGGCTGAACAGAACAAATGACCTCAAAATATACTTAGGAAGCATCCTGGCTTGTCAAGTTTTTCTCACAAACTAAATCCTACGGCAGTATGCTGTAGTCTTCACGCTTACCATCTGACATCTTCCATTTTTCTAACGTCCCAAGTAGCATTTCTCATTGATACCAGCATCCAAAAACATGTAAAAAAAGCATGTAAAACTGATAAATAAAGAATGTAAAACTGATACAATAAAAATGGAATTATTCCAGGAGGCTAAAAAAAATAGCCCATATATATAAAAATATGTATATATTCAGTTGAGAAACAATCCACATCTAGAAAATACTTCTATATTTAAGCAGGCTTACATTCATCAGCTGATTCTATAAATGGAAGTCTAAGAAAAAGTGACTTCTAGGCCAGAAGACAGCCCCCACATCAACTCCCAGTCAAAACCACAAAGGAGGTAGTGATTATTTTACACAGTATTCAAAGAGTTAGAGAGTTCCATCATAAATTAGGATCTCCAGTTCAGTTTGACCCTCAGTCTCTAAGCCATGTCTCACAGCTATCAAAATCATGTCCCCGATGGCATGCTCAAGCCTGCCACTGGGAAAGGAGCAAAGCATAAGCAAGGGAACATTCTGAATTGTAGACCCATGGCAGCACTACTGCAAGACCAGATTCTAGAGCTGCTTCTGTGTAAAACGTTTTAAAAAGACATCGGATACAACCAAGGATTTTCAGATGAAGAACCCAAGGATCCATCCTCCAAAGTGCACAGTTGCACAAGATCACATAGAGACACTTTAACCTCTCAAGAGAAATGACATTTCAGATACAGTCCCTCTTGTTACATAAAAACTGGCTATAACTAGTTTGAAGCTCCACTTGTGTTGCCAGCCACAGATCCCCACTCAGGCCTAGCCTAACACAATTACTGACTCAAATGTAGTTTCTCTGCTGACTGCTCCTTTCACATGTACATGACCATCTGCCTCCCAGTTTTTGCCCTGTCATACATTTAGACCACGAATCCCTTGGGAAGGAGCACATTTCTATGTTTGCTTCTATACAATATGAGACTAAACAGGACTCATGGTTTTAGGCCCCACTATTAAATAAGCTATTATATTTTATGGGATCAACAATTTTAAAAGACAGAAAACATGAACTTCAGTAATTTAAACACTAGACAATGATGTAAGTTTGGTAAGAGCAAATGTAGAAAACAAGCTTAGCTGAAGAGGAAATGAATGGTTTTATGCTACCAGCTATATTTGGTTTTCCTTTATGCAGACTGGCTAATGACTGTAAGAGTTCTACCCTTTCCCCCACTCTTCCTTTTACTCTTTAAAAATAAAACAATCATTTTGTATGGTAAATAATGGGGGTAGGGAAATGTTCTGTGACCTAGTGCTGTGAATGATGAGGAACTAGTCAGAGAGAATGCATTTCCTTTTAAGTATCTTATAAATATTTAAAATCAATTGCAAAGAGCATAACAGGAAAAAACCTACATGTTCAGATCACCTCCAAGTGGTAGCCCTTGTGCCCTCTAGGGCACTCTGCTGCAGCAATAATGCTTCATAAAAAAGTTCACCTTCCATGTGAGCTGGCCTTACTCTCTCAAGTGTTTATAAAACAGTCAACAGCTACCAGAGATAGTAGTCAGTGAATGAAATAGTACAAGAATGACTTCTTAAAAACGAAACAAAGAAAAAACAAACTAACTAAAAACAAAACAACGATAACACCACCACAAACAAACAAATCCTGTCAAGGTAGGAATAGGAATCTATAATGAGAATAAAACGGCACTTCATATGCTGACTAATACTGTCAGGAAGCCACCAGGAATAAGTGGAAGATCTGGCTGACCTTACTGGTTTGAAACAAAGGACATTTTGAGGAGGAGCCTGGCAGGACTTAACATAGCTATGCATATTATTACCAGCTTAGGCAATGACCAACAGTTACAAATCAAAATAGAACACCTTTTGTAAAACTGATAGCATCTACTTTTTATTACCTTTCCCTTCTGCCAACACACCCACAACAAGTGCAGGTGTGCTCAAGCACTACTAGCAACACCCAAACTTCCCTGCCTTGAGACCTGCCCACTGCTGCCTCTTGGTTTGGAGCAAAACAGATGTATGAAAAAGCAGAAATGTGAAGGGGAAATGTGGGAGCAGAAAATCCATCAGGATCTGATAAAAACATAGTGAGATGCATGGAGGCATGGGAAGAGAGCAGCTGTAAAGAAGTGGAGCAGTTTCTAATGTTGTATTTGCATCAATCTGGATGGTCCCCATTCCAGCTGAAGTATTTACAGTGGCACATAACAATTAGCAGGTATTGCCATTGCCAATTATACTGGTATTGTTTCCTGGCAGTAAAACTACACATATGTAAGATAATTAGCACATATTTTTCTAGTATAAGCAGATCAAACTAAATCTGACCTTTTCGCTGCATTTTGAGAAAACAAATGTAGGCAGATATTTCCATTAGTCTGACCATCCCGACTGCCAAGGTAGTTTCTCATCAGATTGTAGCCAGACATCACGCTGGCAGGATGCTCTTCCCCTATGCTGAGAAATGTCACAGCATGCGCACACAATCAGAGAGCATAATTGACCCCTGCACAGTAGACACACCTCTCAGCTAAGAGACTGCACTGTAGCTTGGATGCTGTTATGAACAATTCAAAGATGTAATACACAATTCATTCTATTATAGTACTATTTCATGTAAATGGCAATTAGTGTTGATTGCTGCTGTCATGATCCTGGAACAAAGATCATAATAACTGCACATTTTTGCCAACTATTACTATTGCAAATTTCCTGGATAAACACCTAATACATGCATACCTTTTCAGATGACACAACACAAATACAGGTTAAAATCACGATAGCATGCTCCCACTGGTTATTTGGTGAGTAGGCCATACTTTGGGGATTAGCTGATGTCATATTGATGGTTCATCAGGCAAGTATAGTGTTTGTTATTTGGGTATTTGGTATTCATAGAATCATAGAAAGGCTTGGTTTGGAAGGGACCTTAAAGACTGTCTGGTTCCAATCCCACTGCCACGGGCAGGGATGCCACTCACCAGATCAGGTTGCTCAGGACTCCATCCAACCTGGCCTTGAACGCTTTGAGGAATGGGGCATCCACAGCTTCTCTGGGCAACCTCTTCCAGTGCCTCACTACTCCTTGAGTAAAGAATTTCTTCCCAACATCTCATCTAAATTTCTCCACTTTCAGTGTAAAACCATTCTGCCTTGTCCCATCACTATGTACCCATGTAAAAGTTTCTCTCCTTCATTTTAATAAGCCCCCTCTAAGGACTGGAAGGGCACAACAAGGTCTCCCCAGAGCCTTCTCTTCTCCAGGCTGAACAACTCCAGCTTTCATAGTGTCTTCAGAGGAGAGGTCCTCCAACCCCCTGATCTTTAAATCATTTTCCTCTTTAATCTCCTGAAAAGTGTGGAATTCTGCTAATTAGAAACAATTCTGTTTAAGTTTCACTTGGTTTGCTTTGCCCCTTGCTATGACTGCTCACATAACTTTGTCATTTAAGGATTCAGTTATCCTGCTATATATTACCTTGATGAAGCAAAACCATTTTGTGATATCAGATCTACTTCCTCGGTAATGAAAAAACTACTCTATATCAGAATGCAAAGCATCCAAATTTATGAGGCTTTAACTATGAGAGTTCTTTGAGTTTCCAGAAAACAAGCAACACATGCTTCTGATCAATGAGATCCTCCAGATTTTGATATCTGGAGTGATTAAAGCCACTTTTCTCCCTTGAAAAAACTACAAGTCTAAATTAGTTTCATGGCTTTACTGGGAAGAAGCCTAAATTATATCACTAAATCTCACACACAAAACCAACATCAACTTTCATGTCTTGAATAGCACACAGAACACATCAAATTCTTCCCTCACTGAAATAAATAACCATTGTCTGTACACAGTGTCCATGTGTAATATCACCCAGAAGTTTGACATTTTAGTCATGAAAACACAAAGAATCAGGCCACTTTGAACAATATACAATCCATGGGCTTGATTCAGCCTTGCCAGGGAGAAAGCGAGTTTTTCACCTTAGAAAAATACATTATCAATCTTAACAGCTGATGACAGGGTAAGAATTAATTGCATTCCAGCAATGATCATACTTATCTGTTAAAAACAGGGGGTTCAGTTTGAGAAGGAACAAGCAGAGGGTGGCAATGGCAGTCAAACATCCAAAACTAACAGCTGCAAGTCATCACTGTAGTTAGGATGTGGCTCAAGAAGTTTTATATGAGTTTTTGATGAGTCTCTCTGTGTCAGCTTCTCCTGTCTTCACAGTTAGCTGTACTAGAAATGCATGCAAGCTGTTCAGTGGGAAAATAATATTCTCAGTGGAAAATAAAAGTGGCTGGTAGACCTGTGCAGCTCCTCAGCTCTGTAAAATAAAGAAAAATAGGACAAGCAGCAATAACCTTGGCAATAACCTTGTGCTGGCTGGATAGCATAAGGCTCTTTCTGGCAGAGACTGACACTCCTTATTCCCAAATATAGATCCTGCCTCCCTCAAACCAGGAGAGTAAGCTGCAGCAGAAAAAGCACTCGCACAGTTTTCTTTTCTTGCAGAGCAGCACAGATAGCAAGGACTGCAGGGTGACTCAAAGTCAATCCGCAGGTCATACTCTGTCAGCAGGATGGCACAGCCAGATATCTCACTAGGGCTGGACTGCAAGATGGCTAAAGCACAGGAACAACACCTCAGTGCTGCATTTTAAGGAAGCGTGAACGAAAAGACTGAAGTCAATTCAGCTAGCAAAAAACAGACAGACTAAAATAGCCTATGAGGTGGGATCTGCTTCCTATAAGAGATTATATTACAATATTTCCTCAGTGTAGTTCATTTATTTTAAATTATATATGTCAATTGAGTTACTCCCTGAAGCACATTTTAAAAAAATGTCCAGATTAACATTCAGTCAGGAAAAACGAAATTAGATTTTGGTCCAGCTCTAAGTATTGGTCTCAATGACGATTTGAGCACAGGCTCTGCTCTCCACAGACCACTATAGAACAATAAAATTGTTTGGGTTGGAAGGGATCCTTAAAGGTCACCTAGCCCATGCCCCCTGCAATGAGCAGGGACATCTTCAAGTAGATCAGGTTGTTCAGATAATTCTGGTCCCAGCATGTTTTGGGTTCCCCTGCTCCCCAAGCCTCCACCTGTTCTGAGGCCCTCTGGTCTCAAAACAGTGACTAAGGTCAGGAAAAAACCCAAAGGATTTGAAGAGTTCTCTGTATTTTAAGTAAGACAGTTCCTACAGATTATATTCATCCAACAGTAGTGATTGGCCTGCACAGTGTATGGCTAAATGATATTCCTCGTCTTTTTTCCTTTACAAGATTTTCCCTGTTATTCTCTCTCCCCCTCTAGCATGGGCTGGTAATTTTTTCTACTGTATGTTTACTAGTTTTCTAAATTTCTAAATATAGTTCTTCTCAACTCTGCCACTCCTCCTACAGTTTTTCTGTTCTTCTTTTATATTATCTGTCATCCAGATCAGTTATTCCTCTGCCTCCACGCCTCAGTAACACATAGACTCATAGAATGGTTTGGGTTCAAAGGGAGTTCGAAGGTCATCTTGTCCACCCATCCTGCAATGAGCGTGGACATTGCACTTCCTCCAGCCTAGGCACTTCTGACCCTTTGTCAGACCTAGCAAATGCTGAGGACAGTCTCTGAAATCTTCTGAGAGGGATGAATGCCTACTTAGCACAGAAGTAGGAGAAGCTTGTCAAGTGCTAGAGCTCTCTAAGGTTATTCCCACCCCATGTTCTCCATATTTCCTCTGCACATATTTCTATGCAAGCACTTTCTCCTCCCACACTTGCTTCTGTGCAAATGTCTCCTAGCTGGTTAGCATTTGGCATCTATGTAAGACCTTGTTAGCAAAAAAGTACCGACAAAGTAAATTGTGTTTGTGTTACTAGTGAGGCAGACAGACTTAATTTTGATGAACAAGGATTTTTGTCCATTGCAAAGAGACTGGTAGCTCAGGGCAGTATCCTCAGAACGGACAGGTTTCACTGAGTGCAAAACACAGCAAACTGATGAGGAAGAGACTGGCAGGATCAAGTCTGAAAGGTGCCTCTACTTGGAAAAAGTCATCAGAAAGAGGTGCCTCAGGCCCATGACAGATACATCATTCAGGCTCATCAGCCCAGATAATACCCATGCAGGAAAAAGCTCCTTACTTACTAAGGTAATCTAGAATGGGAAAGGATGGAGGAGTGTGAAAAGCCAAACAACAGAAGCATCAGAGCATGTGGGATGAAAACTCCAAAGAAACTTAAAAAAAAAAAAAAAACAAAAAAGACTGGATTAAAAATAATGATCCAAAGTCAGAGTTTATCTGTTTGAGATCTACTAGAGAAGCTATTTTAATATGGTCTCCCTCAGCTTTCTGCTCCTCTGCTCCTGGAGGTGTCTAAAAATAATTTTAAAATAAAAATCAAGACAGAAGAAAAAATACACCATGAACAAAAATAAGACTGACTTTTTTCTGTTTTCATGTAAACTTCCAAGAATATTGAGAAAGATGCCAAACCATTTTTATGACTCAAAAATATTTCTTCTTCCCTTTTCATGACATTATCTCTTGTTTGTCTTTTGTTTACTCATAACACAGCCACAGTTTAAATAAACAATATGAGCTATGTTATTACATAATTTAAAGTCAGATACCTTGTGTTTCTCAAATCTGATAAAGGAAAGCAGACTTCTCTTAAAGTATGCTGTGGCTTGAAACACAAGGTTGTGGGTTTGGAGTCAGACTTTATTCTAGTTATCTTCACCAAGGTCTCACACTTTAAAGTCCCATCTCATTCTCTTAGCAGATGCCACCATAAATGTATTTAACAACCTCCCCTTTTTCAGCATTTGTTTTACTGATGGAATCTGTGTCCTGCTCTCCTCAAACTAAGACTAATTACTACCTCCTTCCATTGTGTAATTTTTTTCCAACTTTTTTTTTAAGTTGCTCTTCTGCATCATATTGCTTTAAAGGAAGAAAGTCAGTCTTTCATAACATCAGGTCTTCCTGGTGTCACTGTGAACACTTAATGCATTGCAGGGACATTATGCCTAGACTATCTCTTACATGGTCAACTAAACGTCTGCTGGGGTGGCTGGGGTAAACACACAAAGCTGGGCCTCTTCCATCTCTTTCACTGAAGAAAAGTATCATAACTTTAAATGAAACAAGCCCTGATACCGAATATGCAAACCACAAGGCTATTCTACATTGTCCTACTGCAAGAATTTTGTAGAAACCAGTACAAGCTCATCCACAGAGACACACTTTAGGAGATTCAGCAGCTACTAAAAGCTGAAAAATTCAAGTTCAAAATTTGGGAGAGTAAAAAAATTTTATTCCTTCATTCCTTTCGCCTCAACAGCTCCACCTCATTCCTGCAAATGCTCCAAGTGTCCCAGTCTACATCTAAAAGAACTTTTTAAAAATCTCTACTTCACATTTTTGCAGAGGTTTAATGTCAGTTGATGTATTAGTGTTCAGGATTAAGTAACTGCATAATAACTAGTGACAGACATTTACAGGCCTTCAGAAATTTCATGGTGGAGAAAGAATAATATCTAGGATTTATGGCAGTTTGATCTGAATTCTGAGAATCTCAATGTTTTTGCCAAGGATTTTACTGCCGCTTTAGACAGGCAGCCATTTCTCATGGGGAAAACAGCCCCCAAAGTGTTGTACAAGGAGCATTCCACATCATGTCGTGTTTATCTGAACTTATCTAATCAATTTATCAGCACAACATATCTGACAGAGTAAACATTTCATAAAGATGTAATATTTCTAAATTCAGTATCAGTTAACATGTCATCATCTATTGCTTGAAGTTTCTAATGCTCTTTTGTCTCAAGTGTGTAGCACTCACTTGATGCAAACTGCTCCAGACAGCAACTTATTACTACTATTTATCCATTAATGCAACTGTGAACATCACACAATACACAAGTCTTTACAGCAGGGTACCTAAAACAAGATAAGTAGGATTAAAGCATGCCTTTTCATGCTATAAAAGCCATTTGTTCCCCAGAATTATTTTCCAGCCTGACTTGAAAGATTATTCTAAATGAAAGGAAAGGGCAAGAAAAAAAAAAAAGCCAGTGTTCAGACAGTGGCATTGTAAAACTATATTCCTGTTTCAGGGATGTGAAATAATTCGTAAGATAACACAGCATAACACTGTTTTCCATACGTAATAGTTTATTTGTGCCAGAGGACAGATCCAGTTGTAACTAATCAGTGGGAAAGCTTAATGCAGTATCTGCAGTGATAATTCCAACAGCAGCTGTAATAAAAAATTTTTTAAAAACCCCCAAAGGAAAAAAAATTTTAAAAAGAAAAGAAAGAAAAAAGAAGAAAAAACCAAACAACAACAATAACAAAAAAACCCCCAGGAAAGTGCTTTCTTTGCAAACAACAGTAATTTCAATTTATAATTGCCACCTATGACAATCACAAACACTTTTACAACAGAATAAAGGCCAGTAATTAGGACTTCCCAAAGCTTAAAACCTATGAGCAATATTTTATGCTTTTGAAAAATCACAAAACTTGTAAATAAAATCACTGAGTAGGAAATCTGTCACATAAAACTCTAAGCAGAAGCACCCTGACTTGAAGTGCCCACTCTCAGCTAGAAGTAACATTTATTGTCAGAGCTGGTCTACATACAAATTAGAACTGGGTTCACCAAAGCTGTAAACTTTAAAGCCAAGCCAAAGGCTATGTGGGCATTTCAGTGGGCAATCCTCTTCAGATGTAAAACTCTGTATCAGAATTCCTGCTATGATGTTGCTGAGGTATATGGGGTGAGAACACACAGTACAAGATCAGCAGAGACGTGGAAGGGAGACTGCATCTCAGGGAGAGAAGCAGCACCAAGAGAAAGAAAGCAAAGCAGCTGGCTGAAAAGCCATCCCAGCAAGCACTGAGCTATATCAAACTGGCTACTCCTGACAGAAATTTCTGCTCCAGAACAGCTCATGTGTACACAAAGACAAAAAGCATAGGTATGAGCAGCTACACCCTAGGCTAAAGCCAGCTGCTGAATGACTGTAGGCCCTTAGAGGCTCCAAGAGTGAGATGCCTGACATCAGGTATTTAGCTCATTGCTAACACCAGAGGTAGTCAGACTGTAGAAGGGAAATGTTTTGATTTATATTTCTACTAGCATAATTGCCAGTGTGCAGTTCAGGCCATGCCTGAGAAGAATAAATCAATACTACTTTCCTTGGATGTTTTGTAAATAAATTACTCCAGAAAATACCCTGACCTTGCTTCATCAGTTTCTGTTTTATGGGAAGTGAGCCGCTGTCCTTAGGCATTGGCAAAAGCATGTGAGGTTGTAGAGTATCTTGGAGAAAAAGAAAGGGCCTGAATAACAATGGACAAAGCATATTAAATAACCTGCCCTGACTTATTAACTTGAAATACGATAGCCACCACCCATAAAGAATATTGGGGGTTTTAAAGATTTTGGATGTTCAGACCTGAGACTTCAGTTTAGGTTCAGAACAGGAAAGTTCTCAAGGGTCCAAATTAGGAAAACATTTCTTCTCATAATAAAAGACTTCAGCATAAGAACCATATAACAGATAGTTCTTAGCATCTCACTGGGTCAGGCAATGGTGCAGCAAAACACAGTCTGCTAGTTCTAGTCAAACTCTGGAATTTCACTGCAGTAAAATGGAGGTGTAACATCCTGCTTATAATAAAAGGGCCATCCCAGGAATTTGTCTGTTCCTCACTAAGAGATAGTTCCACAAAAATGTCACCTCAGTGCTCAGTAGCTGTCACGGGGTCAAGCGAGTGGAAACAAGAAGAGATTTGGAAAAAATAAACCTGCTTCTTTCAGGTTTCAAACACCTTGAGAACTCTGCATTTGTAGTTCCCACATTTTATTTGGACAGGATGTTAAAATGCAAAAAGACTCAGAGAACACCACAAGGACAGTTTATAGGCATGAAACCATGTCAGTAAGGGTAACACTTAAATAGACGAGTACTGAAGAGACAGTACAAGACCTCCACTATAGTGACAATTCGACGTGATGGTCACTACCTCTTCTAATACAAGAACTACAAGGCACCAAATACTACTAGTAAAAACAGGTTCAAGTCAAACAAAAGCAGGTGATTCTTCACACATGCAAAGCTGGTCTGTGAAAGTACTGAGTAAAGGATGTGGTAGATGCTAGGAGTTTACTGTTTCAAAAAACAGCTGGGCAAATTCATGGTAGAGAACATCACCAGTAGGTGCCAAGCGGAAAAAAAAATACGGAAAAAATGCCTAATCAAACAAAAAAACAGCAACCCACACCCAATACAACCCAATTCTAATCGACTTCGAATTCTCCAAATTGTAAAATTGTTTAGGAAACTATTCTGGGAGAACAGCACTATCTAATAATTCTTAAATTCTTCCCCAGGTTTTTCACCAATTAGAGACCATTGCCAATGCAAGACAACAACCTACAAAGACCTTGAACAGCACTCCATCCATTCCTGTGTAGGCATCTTCCTTTTTAGCTAACAAAACCCTTCTAAACATGAGCATCATTTTCAATGCAATTTCTCATACATTAATTTCATAATGCTTCACTCAGTCTCTCTCTTGCCTTCCCTTTCTCTCTTTTCAGATTAAAGAAAATCCAGATGGGGTGCAGGTGCTGCAAAATGATACAAAGGTACAATAGAACAAGAGTTGCTTAGACAGAATAAAAGAAAAGCATTAAACCATGTGTCTGTGCTCCCCTACATCTGTTGCTTTAATTAGCCACTGTAAAAGGTTGGAGTTTTCTCAAAGTTTACAGCATCTTTAAGCATAGACATACTGATTTCCCATGAATGTCTTTTTGAGTTACTGTAATTAAGGTCCACTTCTATAATTCCTATCCACAAAAGGAATTGTGTTGCATTGAAAACTCTTCTTTAGTAAAGTTTTTTCTCATTTAGGTAGCATGAGCTTCCCTCAATTCAGTAGAACAAGAAGCACACATTTTGTCACATCCTCCCTCTCTCCCAAGTGATGAAAATGAACTACAGTTCCTTGCTTCCATCATAGCTTTTAAATCTAGCTAGTTGGGGGAAGTATTCCCACATTAAAAGTCTCCCTAGAGAGGAGGACTAGCTAGTTTTATAAAGACCATATTTCAGCCCCACTTGACAGTTACTCCTTCCCTTGGCCACTTCTGTAGAACAGGTAAGGAAGTGGGGAGGAAATGGTTCTATGAGAGAAAAAAGGAAGATAAAGAAAAGAGAGAGGCCCTGGGAGAGATAAGTCAAGGAAACTATAGAGCAAGAGGAAGAAAATAAATCAAGAGGGAAAAGAAAAAAAAAAAAAAGAGAGAGAGAGAGAGAAAAGGACAAAAGACTTGAAGGAAGAACACCAGGAAAAAATGGGAGGTATTTTAGCAACTACATGAGGACATATTAATTAACAATCCATGTGATGACTACTCACTGGCTATCAGCTCCCCAGAGAAAACAAAAAATAAGGCTGGAAACAAGCAACAATCAGCACACAGTTCTCCAACATCCTCCTTAAGCTCCTGGTGAATCTCACTACAGCGGTTAGTTATGATCAGTCCCAGGAGACAGCAGCCAACAGCATAGTTCAGCATTTCCATTCAGTTTAACTCATTCTCAGGACCCAAGGTAAAGTTCAGTGACACTCGCTCCTCAAGATCTTCAGCTTAAAAATGAAGCTTAATCTTTTTTACTGATTATATTGATTAAAATCATAAGTAACATTTCCTTTACAAATTTTCCTTACTCCAGCTATATTTTTGATCCAGAAGAAGTGCAATCATCTGGATGCAACCATGAAGTAAACAGCTATAAATACCATGAACAAGGCAGCAATAAATCCAAATTCAAAGAGAATAGTGAAAATGAAGAACACAAAAATGAACTACAGAAGGATGAGGTAAACAAAACAGAAAATAAAAATCCAGTAAACAGTACAACAGAAGCTCTCTGGAATCACAGAGGCAATGATTCTCAAGAGGATGGCCTTGTGAAGTGTGCTGCAAAGCTTGATGTTGCAGTCAATGGTGGCAACTGCTGTGCTGAGCACTCCATGCTCAACCCCAACACAAACCCAGCGAGAGAAACCAGTGAAAAGGGAACCTCCAGCCAGTCAGAGGCTTCTTCAGCCAGCAACAGAGACTTTTACACCAAATCAAACAGGTCAGGACAAGAGCTCGACCTAGGGACAGGCAGTCATAGTAAGGCAGCCAACAATGTGCCTAACAGTATTCCAGACTCCCAGTCTGCAGAAGACAGCACCTTTCTCAAAGGAAACTCAATACTGGAAACAGAAAACAATGCCATAATACTGCCAGATATTGATTATCCCCAAAATGGCAATCAAACTGGGAACTATGTTGAAAAAGACAGCTTTTCAGTCAACTGTGCACATTCAGACCAGAACACTGGTGCTTCAGCAACACAAGACCAGGACCTTTGTGTAACCCCACCTGTGTCTATGAAAGAGAGCAGTACTGAACCTTTTAAAACTGACTCTGCAAGTTTGACCGAGGACCTTACTGGTGATATCACTGCAGTGGCTGTTACCAAAGTCGCACAGGCACCCATACACACCAACCGTAAAGATGTCAGTGGAGGAATTGAGGAGGAAGATGAAGAAGTTGCAGCAGCTCTGGCTGCACTGGAAGCTGCAACAGCAGGAGAAGACCTGGAAGATGATGACGAGTACTAGATGGTTTCTTTCTAACACACTGGGTAAGATTCAGATGTTTCTGGATCTATACGAACAGATAAACAGCACACATGGAGAGCTGTTATGAACAGCATATATAAAAGGAGTTGGGACTAAACCTCTGTCCCTTCAGCTGTTTCATACAGCCTTTTAATTTCTACTGCCTGAGGTATGGAAGTGGTCCCTTGGCTAACATAAATACTCTTCTCTATGGGCCCAAACAGGAGGGCAAAGCATCATTTCTTCCACACAGAGTATTCAGTTGTATACACATTCCATCTGGACTCATGTAAGTGTTTCCTTTGTTTCTTCATGAGGGTCTGTGCACACTGCATGTTCCAGGTTCACAAAACTTCCATTATTTAAAACATGACTATTGAGGCCATGGAGTTAGAAACTACAGATTTTCATCATTAGCAGGAAAAAAAATACATAAATGAGCCAAAGTTCTATGATCTGCTGAAGTGTAAAATAGGGAAGGCAGCTTGGATTGAACTTTACCATGGCTACTGGTTCCATTATGGATTAAGCCTGAATCTGTGCCTGTGTACCTGGCATTAGAATGATAACATCATTTGTCCCCTCACACCTCCCTTCAACTGTGTTTGATACCCCAAGTGTCGCTGCTTCATTTCCTTAAAACAGCAGAAGCCCAGCCAAATCCAAGAGAGTGGGTAACTTACTATTTGTCTAACATGCTAAAGTAGCTCATGTAAGAATTGCACATACACTATCAGAGAGGCCAGAGAGATATCAAAACTCGGTCCCTACCAGTTTGGATAGATTAAAACTGTTGTAAAACTACAGCTGAAACCTCTGAACTCCACCTAATTTTCCAGGCAGGCGTCACTTGTCTTAAAAATACATTTTCAAACAGATTATGTCTCAAATATCCCCAGCAAGATGTGTTTTGTTTATACAAAAACGAGTCAGTGTGGACCCCTCCTTGACTCTGCTGTAGTCCCTAAATTTACAGCAGCAAAGGGATTGAGCTTCCAAGTTGGATTAAGCATAAAACCTGAAAATAGTTGCATTCCTGGAGGGTCTGCAGTTTTAATGGGAGAAAAAAAAAGGAAGTAGAGACCAATTTGGTGCTGCCAATTCAGCAAAAATATGGTTAAAATAGAAAGTGCTTAACATTTTATACTGAAATTTTGTGATTTCCAATTTTTTGTTATAAACGCCTAATAAATTTTTTAACCATATAAAAAATAATCTGGTTTCTTTTGTACTTTATGCATTTTCTGAATATAAAAATTACATTAAAGAAGTTCAATAAGATATAACCCTCATTAGATAGATGAAAAGCACCACAAATGTATTTGCCTACAGTATACGCTGATTTCAATTTCTCAAAACATTAACGATACTCCTAGGAGCAATTAAAACAACCTAAAGTCTCGGCTTCTAGAGAACTACAGTCAGCTACAGGCAGGAGTCACAACATGGTATCTGTAAAATAAAAAAGCTTTATATGGTTTTAAAGTACTGTAGTACTGTTGATTTCTCTACCACTTTCCTGAGCTCCAGCTCGAACTCCAAGTGCAAATCACAGCAAGTCTCTCACCTTGCTCCCCAAGCATTAAAACACCTTAGAGGAGAGTCCCCGGTCAGACGCAGCCCAGACAACCCAAACCAGGCAACTCTTCTATGGGCAGCTGCCTGCAACCTGGGCCACCAGGCTGAAACCCTCTGCAAGAGAGCAGCTGAGCCACAGACAGTGCATGCCTTGCACCCCAAGTTCTCATTGTCATAAATATAAGAGGCAAAAACCAGCATAAAGCAAGTCTATTCACTGCATTGAAAATAAATGGTTAGTGTTCTCTCATACAAAAAAAAAAAAGAAAAAAAGTCAGGCATCTGCATATCTCAAACCTACATCATATGGAAAGCTTCCCTAAAATAAACCTATAAGGTAACACCAACACTCAGACTTCTCTTATCTGCTATGTAAAAAAGCCCAGTGCAGTTTTTAAATTTAAGAAAAAAAAAAATTGTAGGCACTTTATATTTACATATGTGTTTCTATACCTTAAACTCTACCATGACACCTCTGAGTGTCAGGAATTCTTAGCCGTTTTTCAGACTGCAGTACAATTTTCACAATAAATGTGAAAAAATTGCTTATTTAAGAAATAATTTTTACATGCAACACTCAATTTCTTCTGTAAAAATCAGATTTTAAATAATTATGTGAGAACCAAATCTTACTCAGTCCATCAGATGTTGATTCAAATAAACATAAACACTGCCAGTTTGAAGAATCCATTTTGCTCAGGCAATTGTGAGAATAAAATTCAGTAACTTGAGAAAACAGAAAATCACAGAGAAAAAATTTTACCAGAAGCACAAGGAAACTTCTCTCAAAAACTACACATTTTTTTAAGACATCCAAACACTGTAACTTCAGCTACCAATCAACTATGTTTCCTATATTCAGAGGGGTCACTTATGAAGTATCATTTAAATCCTTCCGTTTTCCTTTGATACAACCAGCTATGGGAGCTGGTTGGCCAATATCTATTATTATTAATGTTTTTGTACTTGATGTAATCCTTTATAGGTGAGTGTGAAGACATATGTAGCAATAAAGAACAGGCAATAGGATGGGAAACTATGATAAGAGTTTGTATTTCTATGAAAGATTTTGCATCTTGGAAGCTCCTGTTTTACTCAATATTCTTCAAAGTCAGTAACACAATTTAAAGGGAATTTGCAGTCTTTCGTAGATAAGCAAAGAGACATTGAGGAAGACTAAGTTTAGCACCTTCTCATTTAGCAGTAGGTCAACCCCAGATTATTAAAAAAATTCAGATCACTGCAGAGATTCCACATATGACAACAGGAGTGGAAAACAGCCCAGTCCACCCTCAAGGAAGTTGATTATATCCTAGAGAAAACGCAGCAAGAGTAGAACCCAAAATTTGACGCTGCAGAATTCTTCAGCTCAGCAAACTTCTAACAAGTAAGCAGGAACCTAGAAATAGATAAATTCCATAAAAACTGAGGTTTTTCCTTCCCTTTTAAAGAACAAAGGTAATTGTCTGGGCAAATGTTGCTATGGAGACTTCCCATTAAAAACTGAAAATCAGAAATAGAAAGTCTTATTTTCTAAAAGATATTTCAGATTTGATTGTTTAAGTAAAATACCATTTTTATCATCATTTGAAGAGTGAAACAAGAAACACTGACTTGTAAATAAAATCTTAACAATTAATCTTGACCTTATGCTGCATTTGTAGTTTTAGTTTCCTAAATGTGATTTAGTTTTCCAGAAGATTAATTCTTACCAATGTATCCCATTTTTGCTAAACAAGAATATAATATCTCAAGATTTATTAAGGTCTGTGTATATGGTATTTCATGTATTTATTCAAATGCCTATATTATACATTTTAATTACATTGAAACAATGAATCTTAACAGATTATTTCTCTGGAATTTCGGTATCTCTCCCTTCATGTAGATGGAAATTGGAATCCACTAAACTGCACAAGAGCATCACTTCAAAATTAAATGTATTAAAACTTCTTTAACATGCTGAAGTTAACATAAGGAAGTTAATTTATGAAAGTCATTCTACATTAAAAACTAATTAATTTTTAAACAATTCTGTCGATAAAACTTCCTTTCAGACATTGTGTCCTACGTTTTAGAACACAGATATCGCAAAATGTTTAAGACTAATTGTTAGAAGCAGATTAAAATTTTTTCATTGGTCTTTCCCTTGGCAGAGACTTTTTCTTCCTTACCATCATGAAATCAAAATGGAAACTCTTCAGCTTGTTCTCCGGCCAAGCTTTTCAAATTTCATGCATTTACATGCACTACTAGAGACATTAGTCTTAAGACTCCCTGCTCCACTAACAATTTTACTTGGCATCTCAGGGAGGTTTGTTTTTAAGTTTTCCTTCATTTTGAACCTTCACAATCCTCAACTTACGATCAGACAATCCTTGAACTGAACTAGTTGAGTAAAAAGACAACAGGAAATACTGCCTGCACCTAAAATGGTACTACTGCTGACCACTTCTGCATATTCTGTCCCACCTGCTTTGGGACTTTTTCCATTTCAACTGTTTCAATTTATGAACTGTTTAAACTTTTGAAGAATCTCAGTAATAAAAACTGAAAATATTATAGCAATTTAATGCCTTAATATAAGCAGCAATAACTTTTTAAGTGTTCTGTTGTTAATGCCACTTTAACTTTTTAAAAATAGTTTAGTCCAATTTCACAACAGAATTTATTACATGTAGCTACTCCCCCACTCCCTATCTCTTTCTCCTTTAGTCAAAAAAGTATTCCCTTGTACAACTTAGTTTGGAAAACAGGATTCTCTCAAAGAAGCAGGAAAAACATCGCCCCTCTTGATTTTGTTTCTAATCCAGCTGTTGAAGTACACATCCCAAGCAGTCACCTCACAATGATTGTGATCAAAGCTATCGAGGTTACATCATTCTCTGCTCTGAATCTCGACTGAAATTATTATAAAGAGGATTTAACATGTTTTTGCTTTAATTCATGGTTCAATTACTATGGACTAACATTTGAGAAACCTTTCATTCTTTAACAAAACAAAAAAAACCCAGAAGTCTTTCAGGAAATACAGCATCCCAATATTACGTCAGATTGAAGATAACTTAAGTACTCAACCAACCCCACAACAAAACCATGTCACATGAAGACAGCAGTTTAAGTCATTTATTTGCTCATTAAGCTCCCTTCTGTTAACTCTGAGCTAGAGATTAGCTTGATTATTATGAGGGTGCAGAAGCAGAAAGGAGAAAGGCAACACCCTCAGCTATTCACCTTAACCTCAAGCACGGCCAGATTTTCAAGAATCTGTGATCACACATCCTAGCCCCTCCCTGCTCTTAATACTTGGAGCCAGTGCAGACTAATTTACCTAGACTTACACAAAATGAAAGGAAGGTAAGTCACAAAGGCAAGATAACGACAGAGAAAAATGAATGTATGAATGAGATTAAAATTCTGTTTAGGTATTTGAGGACAAACCATATGGATCTGGCCAAGAATTAATAACCTCGGTTGTTTCCATCTCACATCTCTTTAGTTTTTATTTGAGATCCTCTTCCAGAAATAATGCATTAAATAATTTAGGTGCATTCCTCAGATTAGCTTTTTCAGAAAATCTTCCAAAAAAAAAAAAAAAATCCATGAAAATGTCCTTAATTTCGATTTTCCTGGTTTCATCTGGGAGAGAGTTAATTTCTCAGTAGCTGTTAAAGTGTAGTGCTTTGGATTCAGAATAAGAATGGCATTGACAACACACTGATGCTTTGGTTTTTTGGGAAGTCATGTTTATTCTCAGTCAAGGACTTCTTTTTCTTGTCTCATGCTCTGCCAGTAGGGATGTGCACAAAATAAACTGGGAGGGAGCAGAGCTGGGACAGGTGGCCTGAACTGACCAAAGGGACATTCCACACCACAGAACATCATGGCCACTGTGAGACATTTGGGGTGATGGTGTTTGTCTTCCCAAGTCACTGTTACACGTGATGGGTCCCTGCCCTCCTGGGGATGGCTGAACACCTGCCTGCCCATGGGAAGCAGTGAATTAATTCCTTGGTTTGCTTTGCTTGTGTGCATGGCTTCTGCTTTCCGTACTAAACTGTCTTCATCTGTCTCCGTCTCAACCCACGAGTTTTCCAGTGTTTACCCTTGCAATTCTCTCCCCAGCCCCATAAGTGCAGAAGTGAGCAAGTGGCTGCCTGGGGCATGCCTGCTGGCTGGGGTTGAACCACGACGTCAATACAAGATGCACTACAGAAAGAGATTTTGCTCTTGTGGCCAGAAGTGGTACAAGTTTCTCCAGAATAAGTCTCCAGAACAGATGAAATATTACAGATTTTTAATGCCACAGTTTCAGTTTGGTAGGTAAAAGTGACATAGGGGTTTATCTAACAAGTATACATCATACTTTGCCAGAACAATGCCAGTCTGATTTTGGTTACCTTTTACTCATTAATCTGCTGTTTACGTAGACTTACATAAAAAACTCATCCAATTAGCATCTGCAAAAAAACAACCACACTAGAGATCCAGCATTAATCAAAATCAAGACAAATGATCAAAAGTCTTACAAAAGAATATGCATACTCCACCCTGACCGGGAATTACTTTCTCAGATTCATGCATGAGTGTTAATTACCAGGCAATGCACGCTGCTATTGTTTTGACATACGACACACAGATCCTGTTCTTCCTCATTGCTTTGATTAAAAATTTGGCTCAGAGAGAAGTTTACATTGTTCCTCTTAATAACTGCAGCAGCTACTTCCAGGCCACTGCAGGGCAGGAGAGGGGCTGAGTTGCTGGGTCCTGACTAGCCACAGCTCTGCCCCAGCCCCATGAGGCACCTCGGATCTCCCATTAAATTGGGACTTTTTCAAATTTTTTGTTGGTTTTTTTTTTTTCACTGACCCACTCTGACTTTTTTGAACTACCAATAAAAGCTACATAGCTCCCTCTGCTGCCAGCAAGTATGTAATTCAGTTACTCTACACAAAATCTGCTTACAACCTGACAGAAAACATTGCATTCCTGTCTCTCTATGCATATGTGTGTAGAGTCCTTTGAAAACAAGATTTGGGAAGTATTATGAGTATTTTATTTTAAGGCTCTCCTAAGATTGCTGCTTTTATTGGATAATTATTCTCACTGTAAATCAATACTGAAGACCAACAGTTAAATACTATTTTAATATGATAATTTCAAAATACTACCTTATTCAATATGAAAATCAAACCATATTATTACCTGACTATTTAGCTGGATATCTAATGACACCCACAGAGCAACAGTCAGTTTTTCAGAACAGTTCAGAGACGAGAGTTCATCTCAAACTGCTTCTGCCCTATCACTACTATTCAGTCCATCTTCCCAAGTCTTTCATATTCCCATTGCTGCCTCTTCTCTGAACCTGCCCTCCCCAGCCGTACCTCTCCAAACCTGCCCCTCTGCATCAGGTACCGGCTAGGTTTGTTAGTTGTTTTGCTGTTGCTGTTCTGCTCCGTGCTGACAGGTAAGAACAGCGTACTGAATTGTGGTGGCCGTAGAAGTCACAGCGCCACAAGACCCCGGAGACCCCTGGTGGGCCGGGTCGGAGCTTTAGTTCATTTACCCGACTCCCCCCCGCCTGTTGTAACGTATTGGTCTGGCCCATTGGCCTCCCGCCCAGTTTTACGTTAATCTTCCTCATTAATATGTATATGCATTTAATATGTATAATTCTGCAAAGTTCCTCGCTCCTCAGTACCCCATTGGTTCCCCCTCCTTGTTTCCCTCGTCTGTCCTCACCCCCTTGGTTCACCCCATGTCAGTTATGCCCTCTCCGCCCCTTCGCCATCTCCTGATTGGCTCGTTGTTCCCCTATAAAAGCTCTGGACCCTCGTTTAACGGTCTTTCGTTCCCTGGATCCCTCAATGAGTAATCTTTCCTGAAGCCCATACGGAAGACCCCTCTTTGCCTCTTTATCTGCGATCACTGCCTTCTTTAGCCTGTTCGTGTTCCAGTGCCCACAACCACACGGGCTGCTCCAGCAGCCCCTCCTGAGCACCCTCCACGAGGAGTCGGCCTCCCGGAGAGGAAGCGACTTCCGCAGATGCTCGGGGAGGGCGCAGCGTCGGTTCCTCCAGCCGACACAGCAGGCTGCGTCACCAAATCCAATGCTCTCTGTTCCCCAGAATCATTTCAAGACCACCACCACAATCGTCCCACACCAGCGTAAGTGCCTCCTGTCTGCCTCTGCTGCACATCTAACAACTCTGCAGCCCAGAAGGACTGAGATGACTGAAAATAGGCAAAGAAAGGACAGCTAATGACGGAAGTGGGCATCAGAGGGTTTACACATACAAAACTGAGGGTTAGACTGGTGGAAAAATGCATTTGCTAATACCCCCTCCTCTGTATTGCAGGTGCAGCTACACTCAATGTCATTGCACCTCTACCACACTAGAGGCTGCCCAAGTATCATTTAAGAGGTGTTGCAGTTACTACAGGCCTACTCAGCCAAAGACCAACACTAACCCACACAAGGCCTGACATACAGAAAGATGGCCAAGCACTACCCACGTAACTGGCCCTGCACTGAAGCCATGCCACAGGGGGACTTGGCTTCACTTACCTAAACTTAGTAGCAAAATGTACCACCAACCCACTCTTTTTCCTCCAGAGGACTGGGGAGCCACAGATAATTTGGAGGCTGCTTACTGTAACAGCACAGGGCTTTCAGACTTTCAGGCCTTTTGCCACCAGTCTGTTCGAAGGCTTCTGCCACCTTCTTGCTTCCAGCACTACAGGCCTGGCACCTCTCCTACCTTTTCTTTGAAAGTTAGAGGAACAAGACTCCTACTTTCCCAAACTGTTCAGCTTCCTTTTCCTTAGCCTGCTCCAGCCTTACACATCCTTTTATTAGTTTTGCCTCAGCAGATGACCTTAGCCTGCCAGGAAGGCAGCTCCAAGGCTGACAGGGTGCCTTCCAGCTCTGCACAATGGTAGCTCCAGAATCAGCCAGCCCCCTCAGAGAGGGGAAAGGGAGTATCCAGAACACCATCTGTAGAGACACCATCCAAGAAACACCCATCAAATTATGGCTTGAGTAAACAGACCAGCAGCACCTTAGTGCAGGCCCCCTACCACTGGGAAAAAATTAAAAATTTAAAATTAAAAAAAGAAATGAACAAGAAGTGGAAATTTCAGATGTCAGTACTTTGAGCCTAACCTCCCTCAGAGAAAATCTGAAAATACAGGATTACACAAAATACTGAGAAAAAAAATTAAATCTAAATCCATATTTATCTGTCCAAGTCTTACATGCTGTTCATTAATATTAGATATCCAAGGCTTAACCACTCTTCTTGTTTACTCATTAGCAGTAGCATTACTCACTTAGCAGGGAAAAGAAAAGAACAAGCCTGAAGTGCACAAAAACTCTAAATTAATAGATACAAATTGATTCACACTTCAAACTACAGGGCACAGGTGGGAGTCCTCAACAACCACTAAACTTCCAGGGAACTTAATTCCTTAGGAGAGACAGCCTCACAGTCCAACCCAGTAAGCACTTTCAGCATTACCAAGACAAAACAGAACATATCTCCTCATCTCTTCCAGACAGGGCTAATCTCATAAAAAGGATCTTTTTAACCCACATGATTTTGTATTGGTATGCAGTTAAGTACAAGCTCAATTCATTTGTAGTGGGAAAAAAAACAAACAAAAGAAAACAACCAGAAAACAAATGTATCTGGCACCCTTTTCTCTTGTCATTTCTTATCATGCTTTTAGTGCCCATTTCCCTCTTCTTTCAGCTCAGCTCTGCTAGGCAGCCCCACTGGCAGCCCCATAAGTTCAGCAGCCTCAAAAGAGCTCCCCACTCTGAGCTGTACACACATTCTGCTGGAATACTGGAGTCTGGGGTCATTTCTACAGACAGTGCATAGCTGCAACATCTATCTGCAGACTTAAGTACACAGGAAAACACTTGTGCTTTAGCATTCCCCCAGAACGAGACCAGCTGGCTGAAATAACACTTTCACCAAGTGACACACAACACACTTGGGACTACAGCAGCCATATAAGGTACCAATTTTGTCAAAGTTCCTGTACACGTGAAAAACAGGGATATAGCTCAGAAAGAAAATTACATTCTGAAACCAGGTACATTATGGCATACTCTTCAACTGAGATTGTTTTATAAAGAGATTCAGAAGCAAAAGAAATGCTTTAATCCTTACCATGTTTCAAAAATACATTGCATGGGCTCTGTGTTTTTTACTAGTAAAATCAGATTTTATTAAACAGAGAAGTAGCTCCCTAGACTGTTTTGCTACAGCAGCATGAGGTAAGATCCTGAATTTTGGAATAATACTTTACTAAAAAAATGAAGTGCCTGCATTGGGGAAAAGTAACAGAAGAATTATCCACGTAAAAAAACCAAAATCCATTTGAAAAAAATTCTTTCAGTTTCTTTCGAGGACTTGTCTATGTCAGTCCAGTTATAATAGAATTTCTCAAACTTTAATACAGCAATTCTCTTGTATTTCAATATATGTACATATTATCTAAAAAATTGGTGTACTACACAGATTTCTTACGTAGAAGAAAAAAGGAACAAAAAAACCCCAATCCCTGAAAATGAGACTCACATAGTGTCTCACAGTGAATCTCCAGAAGTTGCAGCAGCAGCAGTGTCTCAGTTTTGTCTGAAAATTGAGGCCTGGAAGGACCTTTTTTTTTTTTTACATTCTGAATATAAACCACAGCTGTATATCAACCTCTGAAATTCAAACACAGAGCTCAAAACAGATCCTACGTGATGCTGCTAGGAACACTGAAATAATAAAAAGTCCCAAACCTGCAAACAGGATGGTACACTGATAATCTCATCTCAGCTAGCCACAACTTGCTTCAAGGCTCCTTCACACTATTCATACAGCAAAACCTACTTCTAATGCCCTTTACAGATCACAGTCATCTGTGAGAACATAATGTAACAAATGAAGCATTGTAGTATCACAGACGGACACAGACTGAGAGGAAACAACTGCAAAGAGCTTCCTGTCATTTGTGATTTTTCGTTCCCTACCTTGCGAAAAAAAATTAAGAATAATGTTGAATATTTTTTTAAAAGCTCCATGTCAATTATAATAAAAAGTTTAAAGCCTTGATACTTTTAATCTAAGACACCAGCTTGGGTTAAAGGGCAGATTTCTGTCTTTCCCATTTAAATACGAAACTAAAGTAGTATTTGCACTTGTCTTTTCTGAAGAAAATAAAATTCTGAAAATAATAATAAAGCTCTGAAGTACATCACACTACAACCTAACCTTCTCAATACCTCCATAAACAAAAACTTAAGAGGCAAAAAGATCGCATTTTATGTTTAGACTGTGCAAAAATTAAATTTCATTCAATGGGTGAAGGCTTAAGGAAGTCACAAGCAAGTTTAAGAATCAATATTTTTTATTTACTGCTCAGTAGTAAAAAAAGTTGTATATAAACTCTGTTGTTAAATATACGTTTGATATGCAAATTTAAGAAAAGCAGACTAATATGGCAATATCCATACCCCTACAAAATAGCAATGTAGTGTTAAAAGCAATAAAACAGGCACAGTTTCTAAATCCTCTCTTAGGTAGCAATGCATAAACTCCATTCTTGCACATATCAGGTCTTATAATACCTTACATAATTACTTTACACAGGTAAACAATGTTTTACATATCCAACATCGCTTTTATTCTACATATTTTCAATGGAATCAAAATAGAAACTACTTATTAAAAGAAGTAAAAAAATACATATTACCGTTTAAACTTTCTGCCATCCTTTTGACATTTATTCGCAGTACTAACCCATCAAAATACAGTATCAAGAGAAACTGCTCTTTTTTTAGAAAAAGCTTTGGGGACAGTCTGTAACTGTGTATCTCCTTTCTGAAAATTACTTGAAAACCGCTCTTTTCTCCAATGCTCCCTTTTTCTAGTAACATCTTTTACTCATAGCTATCCATCTCTTGGAAACTGAAAGCTGATTACTACAACCAATACTAATTAAATCTTCTAGAGATATTCTTCCCACAAATAATCACGTGAAGCTTAATGTATGTCTGTAAGATGAGGTTGGTGTTTATATTGTACTTAAATATTGAAGAGATTTCACAAACTGAGTTTAAATTTATGGGAGCAGGGATGCTAAGCACTGAAGTTAAGAGTCCTGCAAACAGTTATTTTGGATTCTCAAGGACAAACAATTATCTCTAAAAATATCCATTTCAAAAAGAACAATAAAACATTTATTAGTTTCAAAGTTTGGGTGCGTAGTGGTGGGTTTTTTTGGCAAATATAGCATTGCTGAAAAGTACATATTGATAGGTCCAGTCAGTATCTTGTGGATACACATAGAAGGAAGACCATCAGCAGCACATAATTTCAGCAAAAGGGAAAAAACTTGATGTTTCCTGACAAGACATGGGAGTAACTAATACACAAGCAAGACGAGAAAGTTTGTACACACAGATTGTTAAACCCTGCATAAATCAGTGAAGAAACACAATTCTCAGATATGAAGGAGAAACACAATTTAGAGCACTTGTATTAAAAAGACTGAAGGTATCAATTTAAAATAAATCCATTTCAAAAACATACACTGACTTTCACTGAGTTCATAAAGCAGATTAAGTTATAGTTCTCAGAATATAGTGCAATCTCTACTAAAATGCATTACATTAGAGCTTATATTGTTAGGCACTCAGAACAATTGATATTTTTTAGAATAGTTTGAACAGAAAAGTTTGCTGAAGTATTACAGAGATTTCCCTCCCCAAAACAAGTAACAAGACAAAGCAGAGATCATAAGTAGATACGAAGAATTAACATCACAATACCATGGTAATTTTAGCATTAAGTCACACTTAAAATATGAAGGGAGTAACACTGGCTTAAGATTTTGATGCCAATCAATACAGCTACCCCCTCAGTCCAACAAAGCCACTCTGAAGCACTTTAGTATATATTCCATAAATTTTTTAATGCCAAATATTCCATATCCTTATCTAAGGGTTGAAATATGTTGCCTTAGCTTAATAAGGAACCTGTGGGTAAGAACAAAAAAAGAAAAGCAAAACTATTCAAATACGAGTGAGCAGTTACAAGAAAACAGGAGAACAAAAGGCCTTGATGAAGGTAACCTCACCAAGAGCTCATCCAACTGCATAGGAAAGATGCTCTTCAGCCTACATTAAGTAGTAAGGCAGAGGTACGGGTCTGGGGAACAACAGTTTAATTTAACATCTGCATATAACTGAACCGGTCTCTACTGTGAAGTACCCTGCACAGAGTTCGAGGGCTTATGTACTAAAGGCACACATGGAGATTTGGCTAACATAATTATTTCCTTGTATGTTTTACTTGGCTACAAGCAATTATATTAAAAGAGTATTTTCATCTTTCAAAGGCTGGCTTTTATCTTCAGCAAACACTTGTCAATTCTGGAGTGGGCAGAACAGGAGAAGAAAAATCCAGATGGACCACTGGGGTGAATGCAGTTTATCCACGAGGTAATTGTATTACTCTTAACATTGAGCTCATTAAAAATGCTTGTCTAAGTACAAAAAAAGTTTAAGACTTGATAAAGCTTTTACCTTTCCTGTCCAAAAACTTGTATGTATGTTTTCTTTCCAAGATGAAGCCATTCATTATGATGTCCACACAGCTCAACAGTATTTAAGTGTCTAAATCTTACTATTTTACTGGTCAAAAACCATTAAGTGTTTAACCTTGCAGGAATGACATCACAGAACTTGTAAAATGCTACATTGCCATAAATACACTTCCTTAAATAGTATGCATCTCTTGGGAGTTTTCCATTTTCTCCAAAGTGCTTGCAGACAACCTTCTTCTAAAAGTTCCACCTGTAAGAGAAGAAAACAGTTCTAAAAATAAACCTAAATAGCAAAATTAGTTTTAGAATGGACACACCAATTAAAAAGTTAGCAGCTGCTCTGAAATGGAAAAAAAAAAGCCAAAATTGCATGAACTAGTTGCTGTGCATTCCAAGTTTAGCATGTGAAATCCTAAAGGAAGTAAAAATTGAGCTAGTACTCTTGAAATGCATGGACAAACACAAGGACAAACTGACAAATCACACCACAGTACAAAGCACTGGAAATGGAAAATGTTACATACCTTCAGTGTACCAGTACCAGTTTTTGTTTACCCAGTAGCTTAAAATGGATGTGCAAGAGCTCAGCTCAAAGTTTTGACTTCAGTTATCAGCTGTTTATCTACTTCTCTTTTTATGTGCCACTAAGCATATTTGAAATAAAATTTACTGATGAAATGGAGTCTGCTGAGAACATGGACCTTGAAGACATAGAGAAGACATGCTACAACTTCAAATGATGGCAGCCAGCAAGACACTAGGTAAGCTGAAACACTGTAGAGGCCACTTCAGAACATCTCCGTTTAGGGGAAAAAAAATCCCTGGACCTGAGAGTAGCAGTAAATACAGGCAATCAGCAATGCTACTTCATTCAGGTACTGTCCAAGTCAGGAATTCCACCTCATACAGAAACTCTCAGTAACAGTGATTAAAGTCAGCCACAAGGCACAAACCTACTGCCTCTGAATGACATAAAAAACCTCTTCTGGAAGCAGTTAAACACACATTTATGTCTGCCTTCTTCCTCTACATCTGAAGATCTGAGTCAAATCCCCCCAAACTATAAGCTTTTAATCAGAAGTGTATTGACTAGAGGAAAGAAAGACTTAAATGCTGTTTATCTATTCAGTTTCAGTAAACTGGGCTACAATAATTTATTAGAAGTCTGAAGTAAGTAGCTGAAGTAAAGCTCTAACTACTACCTGTTTACACATGACCAGCTTCTCATGCCAGTAGAAAAAAACTGCTCCAGAACCATGCTAGGGAACAGTATCACACCCTTTCAAGCAAGATCTGTTTATTTTTTGTAGAGCATATCAAACAGACCTGGCTAGTTTCCCAGATGATTTACAAAATAGCTCTTTTGGACCGGAGAGACCATTAAAATATTCTGCTGAGCCATTTCTCTGCTATTAGAAGGGGCAAAACTTTAATCCTAAGGGAGGTTCTACAATAAAAAGCTGCCATATATGGACAATTTTTTATAGCTTTACTATCATATCTCTCTAGAGAACAGCTTATTTTTAAATTAAAGTAGTAATGGTTTAAATTTATAGAACTTTTAGGTAATTACAGGGAACAGCTTTCCTATTTAGGAGAGGAAAGAACAAATTAGAGAGAAAATTGTACTACAAAACATTTTGAGTGATTTCAAAATGATGGGGTTTTTTCAATCAAAGTGCACTGTAATTTATTTTCATATATGGCCTATTCTTTCTATTTCTCATGCTTCAAGAGAAGATAACTACCTTGCCTTTAAGTAGAAAAAAAAAATCGTATTATGGACAATCTGATGATGCTCCCACTAAAGATACAGAGAAGAAATAAAAATAGTCACAGAACTAACAAAACAATTAGCTGGGCATGGAAATGCCAATCCAGTGAAGGAAGATGTTCTCTCCTATTGCATTTAGTTAATATTGATTTTTAAAAAGGGAAGAAATAGAAACCACACCAACCTAAAAAAAACCCTAAAAAGCACAAAGACATTATTCTGAATCAGAAAATAAGAGTGCAGTTTGCCTTTCACTGACATCTGTAGATCCTTCACATATTACACTGCAATAATGAAACAGCAGCCACTAGGCAGCTGTGATTTGCCAAAATGTGCTACAAAACAAAAAGTGAAACACCGGCATAGACAAGCATTTGTCCAGTCTGCTCTTATAAATGTCCAGCAATAAAGCTTATTCCAATTTCTTAATCTTTGAAACCTGAACTCCACCTCCTTGCAATTTAGCCTATCATTGTCTTCTTATTTACTGAGGAAAAAAAAAAATCCTCTACAGCAATGGTTCAAAAAAACCTGGGTATAATTCAGTGATGAGGCATAACGGCCAGACAAATACACTCTACTTAGTTCAACAGTCAAACCTGTGCTGCCAGTAAGGGCTGGGAGGAAGTATCCCACTGCATACGAGCTCTCTGCTTTAACCTCAAGATACTCAAGGACATTTGAGTCATGTTGCTTTTCTAAATAGACCAAATTTCCTCTTGTGCATTTCCCTCTTCCATTTGACGTTACCAATAGTTTGACACAACATAATTTTATCCTCTCTCTCAGCATACAGAGAGTTTGGCACTATGCACTTTGTTCACTTTCTTCAAGTCCAGTACCTTTACTATGTCATCCCAGAACCTTTGTTCCTCAAGGGTCAAGTCTGAATTTTGAATCACATTTGTGTAAAATCACCTTTCCCCTTCAAATTATCCATCAAATAGAGGCAAACCATATTAACTTCCAGGGTTTTTTCTCCCCCCAACATTCTAAACTGTTAAAAAAAAAAAAAGCCACAGGGAGGGTTGCATTTCAAAACCATGCCGGACATGTTTTATACATGCTTAATAGAGTAACTGAATTTTAATTCACTGAAGTTTAATGACTCACAAGAAAACCCCAACCGCATTGCTTAGTTAGATCCCTGTGAGACCAGCAGTTTCATGTGTCTCCACGGCTATTAGTCAAAGCTCCACAGATCTATCAGAGAAGTATCTAGTAAGCAATCATCTTACACAAGCATGCAGTACAAAGCAGCAAGCATAAGGAAGCAGCAGTAGTTACTGAATAACTGTAGTTACTCCAGTGATACAACTGTCAGTAGCACTTGTTTGTTTTGGGCAATAAGCACACTGCCACTAAATCTGAGCCATTGTTTATTGCAAAAAAATTAATATGCAGACGTTTTATTTGCTGGACTAGTGATGCCACACGCACAAACAAGCTTTTATTTCAACACCTACTCTAATTACAAAGTCTGAATAAACAATTAGATAAGAATTTGGTGGATAAAAAGCCTTTATTAATTTATCATTAACTGAGTGATCAAATGTAATTTTTGCAGACTTGCGTAAAAAATTTTGAAATTGAAAGGTGAGTTTTCACACAGAACTGATATATTTTCAACTTTACTGATTACTTTCACATATTTCACAACATAATACTTTCAGTATGAGTTACAAACATTAAAATGTTTGATACCTGCAGTTTACTCTGAGCTTCTCCTCTCTTGCATTTCCTGTTTCACAGGTGTGGCAGGTGCTTCACTCACTTCCTGTTTCACAGGCGTGGCAGGCATCTCACCATTGACGCCCTCCACACCAGTAACGGACATCAAGCTTTTCCGTTCTTTGGAGTTTGACTTGTGATCCACTTTTGTGACTCGAAATCTGAGGTGAACAAAAGAAAGTTCACTTGTATCTCCCCATGGAGCAGTTAGATCATTGACAGGACCAAGATCATTCCAGGTCCCAAGAACAGGATGTCAGAGCAGACACCTACATGGACCCTGCTTCCCTTCAGAGCATCTTCCTTTCTACTACCTACAGGTATTTCCAGTACCCACTACTGCTGAATCACGCTTTCTCAGAGACTTGTGTTTTGAAGCAGAATCCACAGATTGCATACCACTTCTTAGAAAAGTAATTTCCAAAGACAACTACAACATAAGGTAGGAATTAAAAATAACAAAGAGAATGAAGTGGTTTCTGTAGCCTCACACTTACTTGAGAAATACCAAATTCAGAAACAGAGAAATGTATTAGTGTGCAATTCTTGTTTCATTTTAGCCTGTATTTATTAAGCAAGAGCCTTAAATTTATAACCACCATAAATCTCCATCTTTTAACATGGTTCTTAAAAAAAAGAAAAATGAAAATCACATTTACTTTTTCCAGAAATAACTTCAGTCTAATAGTAACAGGGTTATAAAAAAAAAAAAAAAAATCACTGATGCTATAAACAGAGCAGCATCAGTGGATCTAATCCAACACCAGCCACTGTAGTATTCCTAAGAGAGATATACAACAAAATGACCTAAGCCTTACCTTCCCACTGAAAGGACTGTAACTTCTCCAATACGACTCCTTCTGTTCTCTTTAGATTTTTGAGCTGGTTTTATAAGGTGCCATCGTTTGTGACTACAGCGAGTACAAACGTCCTTTTCTACCACTCCTCCAACAGTATGGAAGTGATGGGCTTTGCAGCTGTGTCTGAACGGAACAACACCCGGTGACAAAGGAGTCCCTGGACTCATTGGACTCTCAGGAGAGGCAGGAGATAATGGGCTGTAGGAAAACGAAATAAAGAAAATTTAATGTTTACTACAGAATACTGGTTCTCAAAAAGTATGAAATCCAACCTTCAGTTAGTGAATAGCTAGTTTTCACAGGGAACGTTTATTTGTGAGGATGTCCAGCTTAAGGTTCCCTTCAATAGTGTATTTTTGCAGTTATAATTACTTTCACTAATTAACTCAGCTGCAATCATGTGGTTAAGTTAACTAACACAAAAGACATGGAAATCATGAAGGAAAAAAATCAGGTTAAAGTAGAAGAGAACAGGTTACATGAACTTATACTGATGAAGACACTTAATAAGCTGATTACAGTCACAAAAGAACTACCTTGGAGAACTATAGGAAGTATTTCAGAATTGTTACAGGTTCTCAAGGAACTCACAGAAGAAGAACACAGTCCCACAATATTGAAAGGAGGCAAAACTAAAATTGGCTTCCACAATGACAAGAGGAAACAACAGATCATTCCGTTTCAGGGAAAAAAAATAAAATTTTAAGTATCTAGAAAGAAAGAAAAAGCAGTACAACCTCCAAAAGGTATTTGAGAATATCTAATCAAATCAATCTGATCTTCTAAAACAGACAAACAAATAGCAGAGATAGAAAATAGATGTACTTTTTTTGGACTTTAGCATCAATTTTGACACTGTCTTGTGACACATTCTCCTAGAGCAGGCCAGAGCTCATGAAAAGTGAAATAACTGTAGAGTAAGGCAGCATACCATTTAACAAAAAAATTTAAAAACACATACAGAAAGTAAGATATCTGTAGTTGCTATGAAACTGGAAAGACATACTAACTGGGTTTTTTTTAGTCCTGATGATATTCAGTGTTTCAAATAGTTCTCTGGGTTACAGAATAGAAGAATAGCTGAAGTACCCATAGACTTTGGGTCACCCATAGTAACTTGCAGAGTTGTCAAGATGTCAAGTAACTTGTCAAGGTAAGAAATCAGAATGATGAGAGCAGAACATGCATGTGAAAGACATTCACACATACACAAATCTTACTAAAGATACTGGATGGATTGTAGTAAGGGCAATGCAAATTTTCAGTGTTTTAGCAGAAAACCTTTACAGAAACCTAGATTAAAAAGCAATGAGACAGTTGATCATTCTTCAGAAAAAGAGGATCAGGAGTTGAACATGAATCATTAACAATGTTCTTGCTTTAAAAGGACAACTTAACAGTGGAAATAACAGAAGTATAAACTGCGAACCTAAATTTACATTACTCAGCATTAATCATGCCACATCTGATCCCACCATGCAGGTTTAAAAATGTTATTTCAAGAAAAATACTAACAAACTGAAGAGACTCCAAAGGGGAACAGAAAGAACAAATTAAAGAAGTAAAACATGCCAGAGAAGACTGGAATTACTTGGATGCTTATTTTCAAAATAAAAATATTGACAAGAGATATTTAATGGCCTTCAAATAAACAAGAAAATGCTATTAGGGAAGTAAAAGTTGTTCAGTATATGAAGCAAAGACAGAACTAATGGCTTCAAGTGAGAGAAGTGTAGATTTTACTCAGCCATTGCTATTGCTATAATTAGAAAGTTTCATAGTGCACTAAACTTATAAAGAAATACAGTGGATTTCTATTTAATTACAAAAGCTTCAGGAGTATCTGTCAAATTCTGTAAGAGCAATCGTTTTTCCCTCCTCCTTACTTTTCATATTTTAATTCACCACTGAAACTACAGTCTAAAACTTCCAAAATAATATTACACATGCCTATGCAAAAAATTCAAACAAATATTTCTACAGCACCATAGAAGTTTAAAAATACCTATATTTAAGAAGAAATCCCCTTGGAAATTCAGGGTTTTTCTCAATAACCAGGCCTCTCACCACTAGAACAGGTGTTTAACGGTTGCATACTCAACTCTTTGTTTTGCTGAAACAATATACTCCTACTTCTTTTACAGGTGACACAATACTACTTGAACTTCCATCTCCGCTGCCTTGAATATGAACACAGGGTTATATATGAAGAGTATTGAGAATAGCATAGATATAGCTAAAAGTACTCACGTACAGATACAAGCACCTTTTCACATATGATGCATCTGCAAGTTCTTTAATACATACAATGCATCTAAGGCAGAGCTGCTTTCTCTACATAATTATCTGAGCAGGTGTGCAGTGAAAAAACCTAAGAGATAGGTCAACCAATGTCTATTGCCACAATTATAAAGAAAAAAGTAAACCAAAAGGAGACACAGATGTCTATTGTAAGTTAGCATCTATACAAAAGAATTAAGTGCTGTACTGTTTTTTGAAGTCAGAGTAGCTTTGGACCAAGCCACCTTGTACGCAACTTCACCCCAAAGTAAACCAGTATTTGCAGCATCTGTAAATCTTTAGCCCAAGATGCAGTAAAACTGTATCATGCACCTAGAACACATAACAAGAAGAGCCAGTCACTAACCCAGGGCATATGTTAAAATGTAAGTACTCAGGCACAACAGAAAATCAAAGTATTATGCTCTTAGCTGGTAACTCAGTCAAGCGATGTAGTCTTAGAAGTGTTCAGGAAACAAGTCCTTTGAAAGGGTATGTTTTTAGTTGCCTCAGGAAACACACACTAAAATGAGGAGTAATTACCTTTCAGGTTCAAAGACACTGCTATCTGCTACCATGGCCTTTAACACATCAGCATTTGCTGCAATGAGAATAAACAGAACTCTTCAAAAGTGAACGGTTCTAACTTTAGAAAAAAAACAAAACCAAAATTAAAGTTCCTCAAAGAAATTTCATCTAAAATAAAGATGACTGCATTATGTATATCTCCAAAAAAGCATAAGAGAAAACTGCACAAAAAATGTTAATATAATTCTATGGGTAGTCTTAACATGAGCTACTAAAATTGCAGTTCATATTCACTCAAAGCCCCACCCCAATACAAGCCATGAAATGTAGCCATCTACACAAAACTCTGGAACAAGATCTCTGAATCACCTCACAAGTTTAACACAATTTCAGATTAAAAACATCAGTTTAAGTGAGCCTTACAAAATGCAAATCCATTATCAGCCAAGAGCTATCAATTTCTCACTTCTTATCAAAACACATGAATTATCTAGTTCCAATCTCAAGGAAAAGTAGACAAGCACAAAGCACTAACAGCCTAAAAAAAAACAAACAACAGAAAAAATCCCCTAACAACAAAACCCAAAAAACCCCACATGCAAACCTGAAAACACCACTTTTCCAGAGGAGTAGTCTTCATTCAGAGGTAACTCAAAGGCAGTTCAGTGGTTAGGACTCTGATTTATACAAATGTAAAATTAAAAGGCTGAAGGCTCCTGTCCTATAAAAACATCCAATCTCCTAAACATTTCTTCTATTGGGCAAATACATTCTGAACTAACCAAGCATTCCATGGGGTGCTTAACTGTGACTTTATTTTCTCAGTCACATCTTCCTCTTTATCCTCTACTTTGCACACACATAAAGATACCATGTACAGAATTCAACATTGGTGCTATATACCCAATTGTCTCAGTTATACACAAGCCTCTCATCAGACGAGAGCTGCAAGAATCACTTCAGGACAAGAAGTTTAATCTAGTCAAACATAAAAGTTTCCACTGGTTTTAAACACTGCCACAAGAAAGCAACATTGAGCTTTCACGTCACAAACAAAACAAAAGGTTGAACCAAAACCACCCCCAAATACCTAAAGAGTTAAATTATCTGGAAATGCATTACCTGAATTTACCAGACAAAACAATTTTCAAGTAAGCAAGTAACTTCCCTATTGTCCCTGAAGTTACTGCCTTGTTCACAAATTGGTTATTAAATGAAAGCACATGAATACACCATATATCAGACTATCTGAAAAAACATATTTGTTATAGAACACCATCACAAGGGCTGATAATTTCAATGTCACAATACTATACCTTCATTTTTCATGATGTAGTTAACAATTTGTCCCACAGTGTCACTATTCTCATGTATAGTTTCATTCATTTCTGTGCAAAGAAATAAATATGTTGTCAGTATCTCGGCCTTATAAATCAAGAACTGAACTATTTTAAAACAAAATAATGATTAAAAAAGTCACAACCGAAACTGAACACACACCAAAAGAAACTACATGTTAAAAAACCAGCAAGATCTGTTGCCACTATGTAGGGAAAGCTTAATAAGACTTTATAGTCCTTATTCAGTAAAACTATGAACACAGGTTTATCATCTGTATATCAGCCCTAACAAATTCAGCTAAGAATTAAATAAGCTCAGTATTTTCACAAACTTACTTCAAAATTCCTTCTCTAGCTAGTAAGGAGACAAACAAGAGGGCAGCATTTCTAATCCTAATAATGGGGAGAAAAAAAACCCAAAACAAATTGTTAAACTAGGGAGGCTGGCTATTCTAAAACAGGTATTATTGGTTTTTAGTATGAGGGTGATTCAATTTAAGTTTTTCACCACATCTACAAGAACAAAACAGTTGATTAAAAAAAAAAATCTGAAAACTTTTGGAACAGAATGAACCCATTAACAATATTAAAAGCTTCCCTAGAAAAACCTGCAAAGGCTGAAGAAGACTAATGGGGGAACTAAAACAACTAAGAGGCAAAACTGTGCCCTTCCCTAATAGTTGTTATAATGCTTTATTTTAAAAACGGGGTTGAGGCAAGTTTGATAGGCTAGACTCTAAATTCTTCTCTTATGTAGTAAATTAGAAGCTTCCCCATCTCTGTACCCACACTTCATCTTAATACCTGCAACTTTGCAATGTAACTTAGACACGCTCAGATCCTGACACCGAGAGACAGCGGATGTCCCTGTTTCATTACCTCACTGTCCCGCTCAGAACTAACAGATCAGATAGTTCCACTCACTGCACAGACACCCCAGGCAGTTAATGCTTAATAACACACTGACACATCATTATTGCACCACATGGGTCTACCCTTACCACAGAGCCACTGTCATTTGCACTCACTATGAACCTACTGAAAGAAGTTAACTGGGAGAAAGGAAGAGGCCCAGAGTTATTTACAAGTGACTTTTGTTTTTACCTACATTTTACAAATGCTATATATACCAGCTTACTATAGCCCTTCCCACATGGTAACACCCTTTTTTTCCCCCAAGTAAGAATAGATGGGAATAAGGAACAATAAAAACAAGGGCACAAATGAACAAACATTAGGATAAAAACAAAGATATCTTTCAGAAAAAATTATAAGCAGCAGACATTACCTAAAACAGAATGAAGATATTCAGTTGAAAGGCTTGGTTTTATAAAGAGAGGCGAGATTAAGAATGACAGCACAACAGGAACAAATTAGGATTTCAAAACATAAAACTAAGATTTTAGGCTTTAAATGGCAGCTTTTTGCCACTTCTCTAGTGGCAAAAAACTAGCACTATGTACACTAATACTTTGTTGTTAACAGCATGTAGAATGCAGAAAAATGATCTGGTGACTCCAGCTGTAGAGTTGCAAACGAATATACTGATACTTTGATCCCTCTGTAAGCTCTTACTTCATGTTAGCAGACTTGCATGGGAAAGCGGAACACTCCTAGTTTTGACTGGCAAAGATCAAACTCCAAGTGACATATAGTAACAAAAATATTCTTAATACTGCTTTGATATCAAAAATAGACACAGAAATTACAGAAGTCTCACAATAAATTATTTCACAGTAGTTGCAATGTACAGAAATAGGCATTTGTTTATTAGACTAGATTACCTATTTTTTCATCAAGTTTTTCTTCTTCTACTTCTTCAGCCTCTGTTGTACAACGATATCCTTTTTTCTTAAGGACATGGCAGATAAGGATCCCCAAGAGACCCATGATGAAGAAAACAGGAACCAAAGCAAAGGCAATATACTCTAGGTGTTCAGCCTTGCCATCATTGCCATCCATTTTAGTTGTCAAAGCAGTTGTCTGTAAGCCATGGCTTGACAAAACCAAGGGAACCTCTCCATCTATGTAAATCAATAAACACATTTATCACTATACACTGTAAAACACTTGAAAGAATTCAGAAAATTACAAGCATGACCAAATCCCCACAGTGTCAATGCAAGGTACCTTTTGTGATGATGAAGACGATACTCTACTGGCTGAGAACTTACACAGGAAACAGCAGATATTCCCTCTTCACCAAACAATTACAAACATCTAACTTCCAAAAAGCCTGTGTGATATTTCTTCAATATAACAGTGAAGAACCAACAATGTTCTAGCCTGACAGGCTTGTAATCTCAAATAGAGGGCTCACGTATTTCACAGAAGAGTAACATCACAACTGCTCTTTGTTCACATCAATGCGCAAAATGCCGTACCATTCCTCCAGTCTTAAGTTCATGTAAAATCACCAATAAAATGTGGATCCTTCCCTAATATGAGAGCAAATACAGGATTTAAAATTGACCCTTGCATAGGAAAAGTATCAGTTGTGAAAGAAATAGCCTTTATTTTTATTCTTCTCTTGACAGTGAGAATTCTCAAAAGAAAGAGCATCTACTCCTACTCATCAGAATAAGGTGGGCCATTCTTTGTTTGTCTGAGATTTGGAAATCATTTTGTATTTAAACTTGAAACAGGACATGAAAGAATTCTTTTTGCTTGCAAAGAATTTAAGCTGAAGCATTGTCACATGCTAACTCTATATCCACGATTAAGCACTTCTGTTTCAATTACGTTCTGAATTTCACAGATGTAAACTCCACGTTATAAACTGGGATTTTAACCTATCAAAAGTATAGAATATTTATATTAGAAGGGACGTCTGAAGTTCATCAGTCCAAATGCTGCTAAAAGCAGCACTGATTAGATCAGGTTTCGCAGGTAAACTCCATCTAGATGATGAACATTCTACATTTCTGGGCAACCTCTTCCAATATTAACACATTTTTATGTCCAATATACACAAAGAAACTAAGAACTCAGTACATTCTCACATATCAAAGTATAAAAAGTTCAACAGCTCAGATAAATCCAAAATTACATGTTGCACACTCAAAACTTTTGCAAACCCTTAGAGCTTATACACACTCCCCATCCCACATAATGAAGACTTAAACGTTACTATCCCCAACATGCAAGAATGCTCCTGCATTTCTACCTTCTATTATTTTCCTCCACTCCAGCTGAAAACAATTTTTTTGAGTAGGAAATAATGACAACCAGAAAGTGTTAGGTTTTTATCCGCGTATTTCAAGATATCTTCCATCTACTTGTACTGAAATGGAAAAGGAAACTCACAATTGTGCCATTCATCAAACTCATTGAAGAATTGAAGAGTCAGCAGAAAACCATTTACATGACAGGGACACTTCCACAACACAAATGTCTAGAATACTAATCTTTCCCTTTCAAAAATAAAAAAATGGAAGCCTCCACAAATTTGCGGAAAGAGCGTTATTCCACAAACATGTCCTACACTGGCTGCATGACTAAGTTGCACTTGAGAAACACCAGTAAGGTGACAGAGAAGAAAAGTTAAAACTGCAGTTTGGTATTTACCCTAGTTTTATTTATTCCTCTAGAAACAGTAAACCTTTTATTTTAAAATATTTCTGAATTTTCAGGACAGTCTTGAATTGTCAGCAATACAAAAGACTTGCTCAAAGTGAAAAAAATTGAAATTATTTGAAATAACTGATAAACCCCAATTAGCAACAAGAAAAAAAAGATGTATTAAGCATCTCGCTAAAATAATTTTCTAGGAAGTAGTAGAAATGAGGGAAAATGGAAAGAAGTGCAAACAAATTACTGAACAGATCTCAAAACTACGTTTTAAAGCAAAATCTCAGGATATTTGCTTTGGACAAAACCAGATGGTCTAGTTTCTCAAAACCAAAAGAGAAAGCTATTCATTTTTAAGTGGCCAGTAATTCTGCAGAAGACTGTATGCAGAATTTATGCAACCTTTAGAAGCTCTAACGTATGCCTGAGTAGAGCAATTGAACAATACGTACAATTTAAGGTTGCAATTCTTTTATACTGCAAGGAAACAGAAGACAGGAAAGGGTAAGGGATACAACCATGTAACTGAGAAAGTTGATCTTACATGCAATTTATTTGCATTCTAAGAATTTATAATTCATGCTTTAATATACCAAAATATAATTTCTTTTTTTTCCTGACTCATCAGGTAGCAACAGCCGCAAAGTCCCCCACGTAACCAACAAAGTAGTTTCACTTACTTTCGAGGCAGGAGAAAAGCCATCATACCAGAGAACTATTACTTGGATGACTACATCTCAGAATCTAAGAAATCCAACTGAAACAGTATACATCACAAGCTCTTAAGGGTATTAATAAATAAGCACCTTTCATGTTGAAATAGAAGACAAAAACAGGCAGATGCAGAATGGATTTTGTTGCATTGTATTCATTTTAAGAATTAACGGGAAACACCCCTCTACTATCAACAGCCACTTGCTAGTCAAGCTATTTTGTGGAAGGGCCGCAAAATTTATCCAACTCAATTTTCTGGGTTTTCTGCCTCTCTTTGTGGCACAAGTGGCATGCGTTGCCCAAATACGTATCTATTTTCTCCATAACCATGGCAGGCAATTCCCACCAAACCTAGAGAGCAAGGGGGCCATACTGCATGGCTAGAGGTACACGCCTCAGGCTTTCGAAGTCGTGGTTCACTGCAGTGCTCCAGATGCAATGTGGCTTTAGGAGGTCCCTTCCCATTCAGTTCTCCGCTACCCGACTCGCTGTGTTCTGACAGACTGTAGCCCTGAAAACAGTTTTAAACTGGATTACTGAGATAACCGTTTTTAAAAAAAGGTTTTAAGAAAAAATGCCACAAAAAGTCTTCAGTTTTTAAGCAGTCATTTTACTGAATCAGTATAGCCCGAAGTTTGGCAAAGTCCTCTGTTAAGACAATCCACCAACTCAGTATGCTGAAGCAGGGAAATAACAATGAGCAAGGACACCCAAGTGCATCTAGAACAAAGTTTCCCAGAGTAATTGTAGTAACATGGAGCCATAGTCTCAGAGCATGTCCAAAAAATAAGGGCAGAAGAATTAATTATGTGCAAAAAATTCTTAACTGTGAGGGCACTGAGGCACTGGAACAGGTTACTCAGGGAGGCTGTGGATGCTCCAACTCTGGCAGTGTTCAAGGCCAGGTTGGATAAGGCCTTGAGCAACCTGGTCTAGTGGAAGGTGGTGCAAGGAGAGTTGGGACTGAATCATCTTTAAGGTCCCCTCCAACCATTAGCCTTCTGTCATTCTATTAAAAAAAGTATAATGTCCAACGTAATAATTTTTAAATCATCAACTTGAAAGCCCATCAGGCTTGACACAGCCACTGAAAACACACATGCAATTTAACAGCATCACTGCTCTCCAAAAGAGCAAACTGTCAGGAACCTCTGGGGTTGAGATTGCCAGCCCACCTAATATGTAACACCTGTAAATGCCTGCATGTTAAGAACCATGGTTTGAATTTTTTTTCTGTTTCTTTTTCTTCCTACATAATCTGTTTTACGATTTGGTACTTCTGCTTGTAGACTGACACATGAAACACCAATGAGAAAACCTCAACAGCTAAAATCTCATCTGCAGTCAACACGTGATGATAATCCAGACAAATGCTCAGAGGATACAGCCTAAGCAAGTTGAAAGGAGAATTGTGCCTATACTGGCACTTTTTTTACTGACAGAAGTATGTTGAAAAAATCATCATTTATCAACTGAATACTCTGTAGCACAGATTAGTCTACTAATAGGGTTAAGGTTTACAGAGGTTTTGAACTAGGAAGGAAAATATTCTTACATGGATACTTCAACATACCAGTTTATTTACATAGGCCTATGTGACTTTTCTTTGGTTGTAATTAGATACCTAAAAATTCAACTCTCCCATTAAAATTCAACAAGAAACAAACAACAGCACGGTATTTTGCTTATTACTAGTAAAACACTGAATCAGAAACATTTCTATAAAAACACTTCACTTACACTAAGTCCAGAAAGTGCTTGATACCACTCATTTTTTGTTCAGAGATACGAAAATTTGCCAAAAGCAAAGCAAAAATATCCTAGAAGAAATAATCAGCTGAATCAAATACTTGGTGCTCTGTAACGTTGTAAGCAGAGCAAAGCACTCAGCTTTCATTATCAAACACCCTACACAGTATGCCCTCAAAACCCTCAGCAATTTTGATATAATGGAAAGCCAAGCCTTGAGCACCTAAATGGGCAATGTATTTTATGTCCCAAGTCACAGCTATATCATTCATTGTACATTCCCTATTCCCTTTCCCCAGAGGCACGTTATGCTTACATCAGACTGTTGACAGTTTACCTCATTCTTGTGATGTATGATGCTGCTTCTCAACGGTTTTAATCAGGCCATAGCAATCTTCCCTGACTCGAGTCAATTCATAGAAGAACTGATTTGTTTCAGTGCTTTGCTGTCCTGGCATTTTTATACACCAGTCATTGTATACCAGTCTACATATGAAAATTACTTGCAGATGTGATCTAAATGAAAATATTTAGACGCGATATTCAGCACATTTAGTGATGCTTAAGCTGTAAATAATAACTTGCACCCGTGCTACTAATTCAGATCCCATGTACTCACTTACTTAAAAATGAACATATGCCAAGTAATGAAGTTGAATATTGCCTACCCTTACTTAATCCTTACCTAGTAAGTAAAATCTAAAGATAGTCAGCCTCAGACAGGTCTTTTGGTTCTAATCACTGTTACTCAGATACAAAGGTAGTGTTCTTCCACCTCAGCAATTGCTCAAGACAATTTACAGCACCTTCAAGAAACAGAATATGAGAGGAAAAAAGTTAGCAGATGAATGAAAAACTATTTCATCCTTCATTAAATTGCAATTTTTATGTGGCCTAGACAAACTTTTCATAAAGCACCTGAGAAATTTCTAGAAATATTTAATCTTAATCCTATCTTGCTTAAAGTACAACTCAGGTTCTTGAAAAACAAATCCTTTTAATAACCAAGATCAAAAGAGTTTAGTTCTTATATTAGCAATATACAACTCAGCATTAAAATAATGCACTGTTTTTCTAAATCTCCTATACTAAATCAAAGTATAATCTACATCCATCTGATTACGTCAAGCACATTCCACTTGGTTTTGTATTGCTTAATTTACAGAAAGTGGCCAGTAAACAACAATGTAATCTTCTCTCTGCTCTACTGGTAAAGAATCCTATTTGGTTACTCTGGATTTTGCCCATTATGCCCATGCCCTTTATCTTTAATGGCATGCCTTTTAAAAAGGTTTGTTTACCTGTTATGAATTCGATTATTCTAGCAATCTACCTGCTAAAAATAAGTACATATGGATTCAGTATCTTCTTGTCTATGAAGTTTAAGGATTTACAGGATCATATTCCCTGCTTTCAGACATGAAAATGAAACATAGATATCAATCTCACAGTATACAGAAACAAACTATTGTTGGCCTTAATGCTAATTATTATTTAAACAAATTAAATATGCTTACACACAACCCGGTTAACTACAAGACAAATGAAATATTACAGTATGGCACACAATCTGCTCAAACAGCTAAGCACAGCTGGAAAACATGCCTCAGCAGCAACATCATTTTTCCCCCTCCTCACCATTAACATGCCAGTCCACCCATCTGCAGAAAAATGGCAATCACTTGAGGTTCAAAATAATTAGAATATCATTTGCATGGGTGGGTTTTGGTTCTTTTGGGAGGTTTTCTGGTGTTTTTTTGTCTTTTCCTTTCTTTTGTATCTGGATCACTGCTGGTTCAATTCACCACACAGACCAACACACCGCTGCTAAAAGGGCATAATCAAAGCATTGCTTAAACTTTTTGTGGCAATGCCACAAAGAGAAATGGTCAGGCAGCCTGTGACCCCAGCTCCCTCCGCAAGGAAAAGACACCTGATGATGATACTTAGTGCTTCATCCTCTCCTGGCTCTAGAAGAAGTGTATTTTCAACTACATTAAACACTAATGACACTACCTCCAGGACAGGTATCAAAGGTGGATGGATCATAGAATGATTTGGAGTGGAAAGGACTTTAAGGACTATGCAATCCCAACCCTGCCACCATTGACTAGGACACCTTTACTAGATCAGGTTGCTCCATCTGGATGTGCTCTTTGATTTATAGCATTCATTTTAAGTATCATTTAGCATAAAACTTCTTTCATTTTAACGTACGTGCTTTTAAATTCAGTTATAAAAATAAAAACTCCTTGTTTATTAACACAATTTCATAAATACACACAAAATACCTCACTCTCAAGAATTTAAGAAACTTACTTTACTTTTAAAAACTTGAGGTTTAGTGAATTAATTAAATGCCAGCTTATATCTCTTGGTATTTCAGAAGTGTTGGATATTTCCTTAAGAGAAAAGAAGTTCTAAATCAGTTGTATACTTTCATTCGGTACCTTCAACTTACTCATAGATAAAGCATTATACTAGAGCTGCAGTAAAAGTTTCTATTGTCAAGTCAAATTTAATTTTTTTAGATTCTTAATTCAAGTCCTTAGCAGGGAAATCATTAAGGTAAATCATTTACTCTGATGGTAATCGTATACTCATTTAATACACATCTTTAATTATTTTACTGATAGTAAATTTAACAACAGTTTGATGCAACTTTAAATTAAATATACTTTTTATGAGTTATCTGATTTAAACAGTATTTAACTACTGTGGACACTACAGTCAAATTGCTTTTGCAAAACTAAGCAGATGAAATTACTAGCAATTTCAATCACAAGATAAAATGTATCACTGCCCAAAATACACATACAAAAAAATAATAAGGAAACGTTCAGGCTTCTCTGCTTTACTAGTGAGGTGGTAGCTACAGAAGAGAGCAGACAAACTAGAGAAGTCAGTAAAGAAGAGGTTAAAAAGAGTTTATTTTCTAGAGGAAAAAAAGTCTTAAGTGAAGAAAACCTATTGCCTACCATTTGCTTTGTCTATTGTTCAAGGAAATTGTACTTCAGGGAATAAGCTTAAAGTGATTAACAAAGGAAAAACACCTATCATCGAAGAAGAACATTCAACATGTTTGCGAATTCCGCTTAACTTCTAGCTTCCTTGTAGTAATCAGAACCTACAACCAGAAGTGAAATAAGCAGGAAGTGAGATGACAAAAAGGAAGCCACATGATGAAGGAACATACTGACAACTAATAACACACTGCCAACTGCCTTAGAGGTTAAGCAGGGCTGATTAAGAATTTCTGTTAAGAACAGACTTCAAAACCTTCAATAGATTTGTCAAAAGCAGTATCTCAGGAAAGGGAGCAGAAGGATCAGCCATGTTTCTTTAAAGCTCATTCTAAGTGCACCTACTTTGTGAACACCAATAGTAAGATACAGGCAGCAAGTCTCAGGCGTGACCCACCTGAACATAATACAAAACAGCATCCATGGTATCCAACATTGTGTTCACAACCATAAAACACCAAGCTTTTCAGAGTAACTCAGGCTGGAGCCTGCTAAGAGTCCTTACATTAGAGACAAAGCCTCTGGCTCACCAAAGCACAAAAATTTTGACTGTAGGCAAATTCTGCAGTAGGTCTGGAAAGAGAACTTTCTACTCTGAGAGGTAAGTCTCTGCCCTGACAAGTTCTTCACTAATGCCAATTTTTTCTGAATTATACACCCTATCAACACATTCAATAAATTGTCTGCAGAAAGTTTTAGGTTGGCTTCTCTGAAAGCCTGAGGGTAGGGTGGGGATTCAGAAAGGAGGTATCTGCTATGTAACGTAGGTCCTACTCAGAGCAAAAAAACATAGCTAAAAGTATTACTGTATAATGCATATAAGACTCCACAATTTTGAGTGTTGAAGTAATTGCAATAAACATTGGATTCCCACACAGCCAGAGAGAGCTTGTTAGGGGAGACCAAACCTAATAAATCATCAGTCGCCACACCAAGAAAGCATCTGAAATTATTTAGAATTCAACGAGAAAATAATAAATTAACAGTATATAGAGCAGTTTTGTCCTGTTGAGAAAGGGAAAAATTTAAATATAAAGGGAAGTAACAGATTTAGTCTGTTCTTTGTGTGACACAATACGTGGCTGATAATGCTGCATTAGCATATACAGAGACAAAAAGCTTATGGTTCACTGTTTACCACTATTAAATTGCAGTGCTTATGGTGTAATGGTTTTGGTCACTACTTGAGCAGCATATAGCTCCTAAGGCAAAAATACACAGAACTGGTGCATTTCTGTTGGAAAACTGTTCCTCAAATTTCAGTTTTCAAATAAAACACACCCTACAAACAGCTACAGTACATTTAATAAAGCACACTTCACCCGTATGGCCATTAAAAAGCAATGAAATAAAATCCCTTCTGGGACTTGTATCAGCTTCTTCTATCAGCTATTTAGAACTATTGCATATCATTGGCTAAATTTACAAGTGCAATTGGCATCTAGTGAGCAGCATTAAATCAATGCCACCAAGCACATTTTATCAATGGATTTATGCAAGCTAACAAAAATACTCACTGGTTTACAGAAGTCAAAAATCAATTTTAACCCAAACCAATATATCTCTTGCATGAAGAGATATACTGTGATCTTGAGATACAGCACATATGTTGGCAGAAAGTATTTGTAAAACTCTTGAGAAGAAAATCTTTTCATAGCTTTTGCATCTCTTGCCAGACTTGCCAACTTTTAACCTGCAATCCTATTACAAGTACAATCCTATTCACTTGCTTATACGACTAAATTGCTGCTATAGTTATTAAATCCTACAAATGCACATAGCATACCAAGAATTCTCCACCCACGTAACTGCCTTCAAGCTCAACAAAGCAATCCTGCGTATAAACATTTGTAGAAAGTCTGTATAAGCCTACATATACACATCCTTTCATTTACTAAAACATCTGTTTACAGCCTCTTCAAGATACCAGTAGGAGGTAAACTGTATAGTAATCACAACATGTAGAAACATGCAGTAATATGCTTAAGTAACAGCCAAACAGCAAATTACTTTTTTAACTTTTAAAAAAGAAATACACATATCGTCATGATCAAGAAGAGAAGAAAAATCCACAGTTTCTCTCCTCCTCCTATCTTTGCATAGAAAACCTCAGATCCTCAGAGAGCAGCTACCACTAGCTACCAGTCAACACAAATCTGAAACTCAAGATACCTAGTGGTACTTATTTCCACTCTCCTGAAGCATGATGACAAGCCTTCCATTCTTCTTGCTTTCAGAAAATAAACAGCAGGTAGTAGGTATCTCAAATCCTTCTGACCAAGCTTGCCTGCACCAAGTAATATACAAAAGGAACCACAGAAAGACAGGAAACATTTCTGGATTTATTGTTTGCTAGTAAGTATGGCCATCTCAACTGTTTCCACTAAGCTGAAAGTTTACTCTCAAACAAGCTGGTACACTCTTACCCATGTCATACCACACAAAGGTAATATAGCTCATCAGCTGAAAGTGGAAACGCACATCAATCTTTAATACAAGTCCGTGAGCATCACAGACAACACACAAAAAATAGCACTTCAGACTACACAGGCAAGAAATTCGGTTTCACTTTGAGATTATTAGTACCATAACGGTTGGAGTTAGACATAAACAAAGAAAATGTCATTTTAAACTAACTTCCTCTGGTGACTGTGTGTGTGAGGGCCCTTCAGAGTTCTCAAGGGTTACAGTCAACTTTTCATTTCCAAAACCTAGACGCTAAGCCAAGTTTAACCTCACAAGTGAGCGTAAAATAGAAACAACTCTTTAATGCACTTTTATCTTAAGAGCCATCCGATTCCAGTTAAAGTGAATCAACTGCGGAGGAGCTGCCAGACTGGAGCTCGTATAGCTCATCTTTTTTTTTTTTTTCCCCGCAACTCCTGGCCATACCCGACTACATCAACAGGCTGGGGTGTCGCGACAGTAGGCACCGTTTGATCGCTGGGAGCACTCGCAGCCCGCGCCGGTTCTCCAGCCCGCCCGAGCAGCACCCGGCAGCGCCCGCCCCGAGCGCCCCTGCCGCGCTCCGCTGACAGGAGGGAGAAACTTCAGCCGCTGCCGCCGCGGAGCCTAGACCTCTTCCCCGTCCGCTCCCCTGGGCTAGGGCGGAGACGAACACGCTCCTGCCGTGCTGGTCTCCGCGGGCCCCGCAGGGACTCGAACGCCGGGGACGCCGAGGAACCCACGTCGGCCCCCGGCCGAAGCAGCGGGGTCAGCCGAGACATCCGAGCGGACCGCACTGCCCAGCGAGGTCACAGCCCGCGGAGAGGCGCAAGGGCCGCCGGCGGGGAACGAGGGGGTCGCGGACTGAAGCGTCCCACCGCGGCGAAGGACCGAGGCCGCGGCGAAGGACCGAGGCCGCAGCGACCCACCGAGAGCGGAGCTGTTGCCCAGCCAGTCAGGCATCAGGCCCAGCGATGGCGAAGTCGGCGGGATCCCACCGGTCGCTGCCGGAGCCATTCCCGACGCCTTGCCCGCACTGCTCCGCGTTGGCAGCCGGGCCACCGCCGCCCTGCCCGGCCCAGCGGCGGCGGGGCGCGCCCTGCCCACACGGCGCCTGCGCGGGGCCGCCAGCCCGGGGCGGTGCTGCCCCGCAGTGCCCGCCCTGCCGGAGGTGCTGTGGGGAATCGCTGAGCGCGGCGTGCCGGTGCCCAGCTTTAACGAGGGGCGAAGGCGATTCTTACACACTCCAGTGGGGATTACCCGGATGGCGCCCCAGACATTAGTTTGATATTACAACTCCCAGACGTGGTTTCCTGAGCCCGGCCACCCCCTTGCCCCCACAGCCCAGCAGCCGCAACGCTGCGGTGCAGCGAGAGGGTAAGATGGGCGCGGGTGTCTTAAAGGGCCCGGGCCGGGCCGAGGTGACTCCTTGACCCGTTTGCTTGGCATTGGTCGTGTGCCACAATGGCCCTCGAGCGCCGGGGGTGCAGTGCCACCCTCACGGAGTTGCTCGCGGGGGAGCCTCTCACCCAGGTCGGTTTGGGTGTGTCTCCCTTGACACCAGTGGGTTTCAGCTGTGGCCACGGAAGGCTCCTCTGCCACTGCTGCCCCAGGGGCCGTCCTCACCGTGCCGGCGGCTTCTTCGCTGCCAGGGTGTAGCATGGCTCAAGGGCTGAGGACGTATGGCAGGAATAATTGCTCTGCACCAGCATGGAGCCCTTTATCAGAGCTGCATCGAAGCTACTTATTGTAAGGGCAGGGCAGTGCAGCTGCCTCGAGGAGCCATATAGGGCCCTGTGGAAGTTGTTGCCACCACTGCAGCATTAACACCAGGACATGCAAGTGTTCAGAAATGAAATGTGGCCCTGTATTCAGTCCCTTAGCATGTGGGGGCGTTGGTTGCACTCACTCTGTTACCTCTTCCCATGCATTAGGCCTCGAATTCATGCTTTATTCCTTAAATCTTCACTGCTAAACTCCAGCTTAGTTTTATACTCCGGTAAACTAACTCCCATGCTTAGACCTTGGCCTACTTTGTATTTCAGCAACCACAGTTGGACTTTTCTACTGACATGGCATGAAACTAAAGACTTACTCTGGTATCAAGGCAGAGGCAACTATAGCTTACCAGTACTTCCAAATACATTACTCCAAATTATTCTAATCTAAATAATTTATTTACTTGCTTTTACTGATTTTGAATACCTAAGGTAAACACCACTCATTTAAGATACAATATTGCAATACTCATAAAGGCAGATACATTTTTTAATACATTTTTTCATCTCGTACCAACATTGTGTGCAGAAATACCCTTATCAGTCCCTAACTAGGCCTATCCACAGGTAGATTCAGAATACCAGACTGCCAGCTTCCTGTTTGGGACAATCACCCCAACTGATATCTCCTCCCCTCACCACCCCCCCAGTCTCCTTTTCTAGTAAAAAAAATACGCAGAAAATTATGTTCTCAAATATAGTACATTAGTACCATTTTGGCACTTGACAAAAATAAAGTGCCTTTTCCTCTGTGCTTGACTGTCAGCTCTATCCATGGTACTAACTGTAGCCACTTTTTTTAATACTATTACATTTTTCGGAGATACAAGTATTAAAAGATAGGGTGATTCAGTATCTGAAATGTTTATAGTTGGAAATACCTCTTCTCGGTCAAATAGATAACCAAGAACATGAAAACTCAGATGTCTTCTTACTATTGGTGGGAGACTTATCTGTTTATTAACCAAACTAATGAGGAACTAGCAGAACTGTCCTTTTCAACAGAATAGGAAGTCAAGCAGCAGGACACAGGGTTCTTTGCACTTGAAAAACAATTCTTCCTCTTGGTTTTCTACAGAAAGTACTGCTGCTCACTTGAGTTGCCTCTGCTCTCTTAAATTTTTATTTACTCTTTTTTCGAAGGTGTGGTTCTGTGTCAACTGCTCTCAGTGTCACAAAGGTGACAGACTCTGGGAGAGACAACCCTCCTTTTCTTTTGAGTGTAGTGCAGCACTGCAGATCCCAACTCAAAGGAAATGGCAAAATGCAGCAGGATTACTGAACCATATTTACTTCCATGAAACAAGCTCTCCAGAGGCAGGCTTTAACTCAATCTCCCTCTGACTTCAGAAAGAAAGACTGTACTTTTTTTTTTTTCTTTTTAAGATTAGAGAACTAATCGGGATTTATGAGCAGGGAATCGGCACGATTTCTGAGGCAGTAGCTTCCTGCCCTTCTTCATCCACTGGAACAAACACCCCTGGGCACGGGCAAACTATCAAATTAGCTTTGCTACTAGAAGATCTGTGAAACCACCTGTCAGCTTTTATGAAAAAAAATAAAACTCTCTCAAAACATCACAAAGTTTTTTTAACAGTCTCAAAACTAAGTTGCAATAAGGTTTAATTGGCCCAATCTACGTCAGTTATTTCCTCATGCTTTCTAGAATGTATCTGCACTTTGTTCCTATTACTAGAAAACACAATCTGTTAGGAAACATGTAAGCAGTTTTTCTATTGCAAAGTAGTCAAGAAATTTTCTTTAATTACTATTTGGCTCTACTAATTCTTGAAACGTCATCTCCAAACTAAATTCCAGTGTTGACTTTCTTTATTGGAAGACTTTTTCTGGATTTCATTTTTATTGGTAATAATGCCTGAACAGACCAGACAGCTAACTGTCCTCATTTGTAAGAGTTACAGAAAGAATAAATATTGGCAGAGGTAAGTAGAAGACAGACACATCTTAAGTAACACGGTCTTAAACATCAAAACAAAGGAAGTGACACTGGAAATCTCACATCATCAAGCCCTTTTATATGATTTAATGAGATACTTTATACTGATTTAGCAGGATGCTAATCTCACAGTTAATTATATATATATGTAATTACATATTAAAACACATCTATTTCAAGTATGCACAAATATCTCAGGGTAAAACTAACCCATGCTAGTGCTAGTAAAATGTGAATACTTGAAATTACCTTTGAAACTCAAATTATACATATTCCCACATAACTTAAATGCTCAGTTTTATTACTAGAATCACAGTTAAGACTGTTTTCTAAGCATCCTTTCCACAGGCATTCTTTGTATGTATTTTCTATATTTTCAAGGCAAAAATACTTCCAAAACATTTCAAAGCTGCATCCAAATGCCAACAATATTTAAAACATTTATATACATCAAAGGAGCACTCTTTGGGAGTGGTAACTCACCTGACAGTGGTTTACTTTACAGATCAGAATGAGCAAAATAATAATGTAGAAATGTTAAAAAAAATAACTTCAGGAGCTGGGATGATAAGGAAGAAGCAACATAATTTGATGAGAAGATATTAGGCAGTTATAAAACTCAAGTTTAATTATTGCTTTTCTTACAGACTTTTGTTTTATATATTCATAAACTCAATTCCTCCTTCATAAGAAGCGATTATAAATCTCTGTAGGACTGACACCTTCCTAGTATGTGTATCTACGGTCTGAAAACTAGAAAACCATGTGTATTTCTTTGTGGAAAATTATATATTAAAAAATAAAATAAATTTCATAGTCCCAGTCAGTATAACCCCCCCTGGTGTTCCACGTTTGGGTGGTGGTATGTGTGGTGCTTACCTGCCTAGTGGAATTAAACCACAACACTTGGAAACTGTACCTCTGACTTAAAGTAGCTGTATTCATCAAACCATTAGTGATAGAAAAGTGGTTAAGAACACTCCCAGCAAACTATACAAAAGCTAGATTCCTAATTAGTTCTTTCCACGTTGCCCAGCAAGCAGCTGTTTCTCAATATAAAAGTTAAAGCATTGCTGAAACGTATTGCTAATGGGCAACCTGGCCAAGTGGAAGGTGTGTGTTCCCTGCCCATGGCAAGGGGGTTGGAACTATAAGATCTTTAAGGTCCCTTCCAGCCCAAGGCATTCTGTGATTCTATGATTCTTACACAGAAAAATAAGTCCCTAAACATAAAAAAGCTGTAAAGAAGATACAGTTCTTCATTAAAATTCTGAACTCTATACTCAAAAAATTGCCCAGTATTACAATATTTCTGCCTTCAGGTTGAGAAAATATCAGTAGAGAAAATAAGCTGTAAGGGTAGTATATTTCTGGAAGAAATCTCTGTCTCCTGCTTCTTCTCTTTATCTCCCTGTATCTTTCATGACACTGTCCTTCTAATGCAATAATCAGTTTTGTTACAGGACTTTGTAAGCAGGAATTCAGTTTCAGTTTTATTTGTACATGTGTAAGGTCAGGGGTCAGGTGGCTGCCACCTTTCAGGGAAATAGTTTAACCACTAGATTTTTGGTTTGGGAAGGACTGTCTTCCCTTTGTTTGTAATGAGTTCCACTGAGGAGGATAAAATCTGTTTTTCTGGTTCAGAGAGAATAAAAAAACTGAACTTGGTTCTACTCGCCAGAGAAGAAGAGAGTAAGGTTATTGATGCTGTCCCAAGGACAGAGCTGATACTTTACAATCATTTGCATGCGGATTGAAAAAAACTATTGGAAACCAGAACTGGAGCCTAGCACACCCCTACAGGATGCCAGCCCTTAATGTTACAGCAGTTGTGGTAGGGTATAAAGAGGGAAGTGGTGCAATTAGCTTTAATTCTTCAAACTGTTGTGGTTGCCATTACATCTCCTGAGATGCCAGTTCCTGTTGATCCTCAACAGGTGTTCCCCAGGAATGCCTGGTAGATAGAACTTTCCTCAGGAGACTAAAGGAGAATATTGGTGTTCTGCATCCTAACCAGCTTTAGGTATGATATGCAATTAACTTAGTCCTAAGCTTCAAACCAAATATGTCTTCAGTGCCTTGGAAGACTTTAAAGTTTATGCTATGGCTCTTAAGAAGCTCAGGTGCTTCCTAAATTAATCAACAGCTTTGGGCTTTAGTGGAATGTAGTGGCCAGTGAGCCCATGGCACCAGGGATTGTAAAAACCCCGTGGAGGAAATGTGCCCTAAGTAGAGAAATGCTCCCCAGCTTAAAGTAACTAAAAAGGCCTCTCTGAGAATGCCCCGCTCTGTTATGGAAATGTACCCCCGTTTTGTTTCCCCTATTGGCCCGTTGGCCTCCCCTGCCCCTTTCTCCCCTACATGGCTCTAATCCAGAATGTTCTCCCCTCCTTGTTTCCCCATTCACCCTTGTTCCTTAGTCCCTTCCTCACTGGTTCCCATACCCTAGTCCCGCCTATGTACCACCCTGTGCCCTCAGACCATTGGGCCCTGGTGCTTTCCCCACCCCCGTATTTAATTCGGGACTCTGCTTTGTCCTGGGTCTTTTGTCACTGGTTTCTTTCATGCGTGGGGTCGAAATAAATCTCTGCCGTGGAATTCCACACAAGGCCCCTTCCTGCCTCTTTGCCGTCGACCTGTCGGAGAAGCAATCCAGAGCGTGTGGGGGTGTGTGTGTGTGTGCGCGCGCGCGCGCGTGCGAGAGAGTGTGTGTGTGTGCTTGTGCTTGTGTGTGCTTGTGTGTGCAGTGGCTGCTGAGTGGCTTTCTGTTAGAGTCGGTTTCAGAAGATCATAGCACCCCACCCAGAACACCCCCAGAACCGACTGTGGAATATAAGGAGTTACATGTTATTAGATCAGTTGTTTGGAACATAGAGGGAAGAGAGGATCTTGAGCAGCTTCTGGGTTTGACGAGGGCATCACAAGAAAACAATAAAGTGCATCCTAGGCTGAAAGGAGTTGTGAAAGAAGACTGGTGGTTTTGTGGAGAACCATATTATGAATAAACAGTGTACACGGGGGCTTGCTTGGGGTGGGGTAGAGGCAGAAACTGAAGTAGCACAAAGTAGATCAAGTCCCTACAGATGACAGCTTATTCCTGGGTTTTATGCTGGCACTTATGTTAAAGAATTTGTCGCACAATAGTTAGCAAGTACAAACCAGCATATACATACTGTATTAGTATTTTGTATTGTGATGCTTTAGTAAATTAAAAGTGAAGAAAAAGTCTACAATAATGAAGGCAAAATCCACTGGTTCCTATTCCCCATTCATACATTATTATGAATTAACTTGATGGAGTTTGAATTTGAATAGTAATGAGGTTGGAAAACTGAAGAAAGCTCAGTAGTATTGTGTGCAGTGACGAAGCATGAAGGGATTGGCTTCATTACTGGCCTTATTAAAAAGAGCACATTCACAACTCCACATGCCCAAACCTATATATGTATATACTAAAGGAAATCTGGAAGAATTCTATTGATATTTTGATTCAACTCTAATAATTTTGGTAACATTGATAAATGGAAGTAAGAAAGTAACTGGGGAAGCTTGCTTTTGCATTTCAGCAAACAGGGAAGTGGAGGGATGCCTGGAGACATGTGGAAGCCTGGAGCCCTTTTCTTGGCTCTTCAGTGACTTTGGATGGCTGTGTAAAGCAGAGCAGAAAGTACTTGTGAGTGGAGTCACTCCCCATCTTCTGTCCAGGTCAGACTGGCAGTGTGTGTTGCATTGCAGATGTTTTCCACTCCTCAGAGCTAGTAAAAAGATCAGTACAAACTAAAAATCTTGGATATTCTAATTAACCAAATCCTGTTGATTTGTTTTATCTAGCCGGTTTGAAGATACTTGTTTTCCTCCTCTTCTCTATCCCAGTTCCTATTAAGGAAAACAGAATTTCTAATTGAAAGTTGAATTTCAAGTTAAATTATTTTTAATGCTCAAAACTTCTGATACAATTTGAAGTAAATCTCCTTAGCTTCTGAAATTTGATCATCAATAACAAACTGCCTATCCTGCAAGAAGACAGTAGTAAATTTATTTGAAAAGGAGAGTAACAAAGTATTTTGTAAAATATAAATATTAGTCAAGTTTCCATGTAATTATTTTGGAGTGACTCTATCCAAATGCAACAAAGAGATTTGGTCTTTGCTAAAAATGGACTGCTTGGCAGTCTTTTCTTGGTTTTTTATAGATCAAACCTTATAAAGAAGTCCTCTGTCTCCAGCTGTCTCTAGCACCATATGAGAGATAGCAGTTAAATCACTGTAAGAAGTGATTAGTCATGGCAAATATGCTTGCCATGGACTCTTTAAAAATTAGCTTTGTACTGCTTTTTCTCCCTTATGATTTCTTGGAACTGTTTGTCTGGTTGGTGTTTTTTTAATGTGTAAAAAGCTAATGTTAAACCAATTGTATTTTGATTATTTTTCCATGCTGGTCTGACATAAGAGTAAAAAAAAGGTAGCCAAATAGCAGTAACTTGTGCAGATTATGTCACATCCAGCTTTATTAAATAACCTGCTGAAGATTGTATTAATAACAAAAACCAGGCTAGGAGAACGCAATGACAGTCAACTGCCGAGGAGATATGGCGTAAATACATCTGTTGGGCCTTCCCATCTCAAGATTTATGGTCCTAGTCTGTCAGCAGCATTGACACTTAGCTCTACACTGCCTAGTCTCTTTCTCAATCCTCAGTTCAGAAGCTACTTTCTAGTTCTTCATCTACTACTTCATAAGTATGTGAAAAATGAGGTTCACTCTCCTGTTAGAATTTAAAAGTTTAATAAAGGACAATAGGGGACAAAGACAATAAAGCAAAAAACCAGCACGCTGGGTGCTTGGCACTCAGCCAAGAGCACACCTGCTATTTTGGAGACATCCTTTACATACCCTTCCTATTGCATCAGCTTAATGCATATTCATAATCAATTATGCATATTCACACTTTTCCCCAAACTAATTTTCATGTTCCAGGAACTGTTTAGCATGGCTCCTCCTCGCATCCACCTTTTTAGAGCATGCATACTTGCTGGCTGTGGTTTTGGTCAGTTTTTATTATCACCTTCAGCTCGGGCTTTGGTCCGTGGTTTTTGCAGAAGGTAGTTGCTGATAGTTGGTATGTCAGCAGCAGGGGTCCTCATCACACGTTCATTGGATGTTATCCAACCAGGCAGACAGTTCAATTACCACAAGCATAACTATATCAGCTATTTCACTACTATGTCTAAGTTTAGTTAATAACAGAAATAAAGGCATTAGTTATTGGTATAAAATTCCATCTTTACAACAAAGCTACTCTAACATTATACATAGAGCATCCATTTTAATATTTGCGGAAAGCCAATATTATAATATGTATTCATAACAAGTAGTGTTCTCCATAAAAATTAGAATCTGCTTCTAGGAATTATGAACTGGAGAAAAAAAGGATGTAGACCTCCAAGAGACCTCTAGCAGTGGACTTAAGTGCTTCAATTATTATGTTGGAGGGTCACTTACTTATACCAAATCTTGCTTTAATTTGAGCATGCTGGCTGTGCAGGTGGAATAGCACATTCCTTGAAAATGATACTGAGGCTGAAACTATCACAGTAAAATAGAAGACACACTACTGCAGTAACAGTTCCTCATACATTTACAGAGGATGAAGGTCAGGAAAGTGATCTGTTAGCCTGATATGATTAAACTTCTTGTGTTGGTTGACCAAACTATTAGCTACCACATTTAATCTTCTTAAGCATGAATATGTAATGTAGGTAAAAGCCCAGAGCCAAGTACATAATCACTAAGTTATAATTTAAAGTCTTAGTAAGGACAGCCTTTATTTCCTCTGAGATTTCAGAAGAACACTCTGCTTTATGCAAATATGACTCACCGAGTTTGCATGCAAGGAGTTCGGTTTAAAACTCATTGAAGAACAGATCTGTTGAGATAAACCTCAAATCTTGTTAGACCTGTTTATTTCCACTGCTTTTGATATGAAACTCTTTAGATAAGAAGCCACAAACAGACTAAAAAGCTGTAGGAGAGGGAAAAGTTTTGATTTGAATTCCACTTTACTGTTTTCACAACAGTTTTTCTGTTTATATGTATAATCCCTGGTAGGTCACCAATTGTTTAGAGACAGAGAATATTTTAAAGCAGTTGTACACCAAAAAAATGTAGAAAAATATAAAAGCTTGAATTCATAATGTATAAAGTGGCCATGGCTGAATGGATGCTTATTAAATGTAACATGCTAAGTACTATTTGGGGATTTCCTAAAATAATTTGAGCATTGGGAATTTCTGCTGTTTCTTACCTTGCCTTCTCTGAGCCCAATGTGCAGTAATCTTCAGACCAAGGTAGCATCTTGCAGTAGCTCTTTTTCTCTGGAAGACACAAAATAGTTTATTGACAAGAATTGAGTGAAATCATAGGTGATTTCTCATGCACAGAGTTTTCATTATACTGACCAGACTTTGTTGGATAAACTACCTGAGAATGTGCGTCTGAAGCACGGTTGATTCAGGAGTTGATTCAGTTTTGAAGCCTGAGAGGGAATCAAGGAGTAGATGGAAGCAGGAGAGGCAGGTGGACAAGAGTCTAGGGAAAAGTCAATGGTAGGAGAAGCTTCTTAAAGCTGATCAGGAAATAATATTCCCTGATGGTGAGGACTTAAAAGATTTGGACAGATTTTTCTTTTTCATTTAAGGACAAAGCTGAGATCTGAACCATGATTAAACCTGAATATTTTTTGCTTTAACAGCTCATTAACATTAACAGTGTTTGTAACAGCTTTAAAAAGGTAAAATATATAATTCTGAGAAGTCCCAGTTTTCCAAGGCATGTATAGATTAATAATCTCTTTTGTTTACTTTAAATGGATTAGAGTTTTCACTGAGGATAGAAAAAATTATAATCAGGAAACAAGTAGTGCCAAAGGCCAGCAGGAATGCTCAGAGTCACTTGGGGAGAAGTATAAGGCTCCACAAGCAAAATGGACTCCAGCGCTGTGTTTTTTTGAAGAGGATCTTCTGGCAATAAGAAAAAATCCTGGCACCTCGCACTGAATATCACAAATCTGGTCCTGCCCTGGTTAAATTAAAACTATTTTAGAGCTCACCTATCTTTAGTGTCATACTTTCAAAAACTTCAGTAGTTAACTTCAATACAAACTGCACTTAAACAATAATTTTTTTACCAGATGGCAGTGTGCTTTTTTTAAAAAGAAACAAGCAGGTTTTGTTCTCAAACAATAGGAGATAAAGGAGTTGCTGATCTTCCATGTTTTGTGTGGAGCATTTGTCTGGTTAACTGTCCTGGTTACCCTGCTGTATCACCTACTCTTGCTGTAGGATTTGAGACAAATATCTTTTACAGGATTTTAATAGGTATGTATGATAATTTAATTAATATTAAAGTCATCTTGTTGATTAATAGATTTTTTTGGTTAGGATGTGCTCCTGCATATCAAGTCTTAGCAAGTTACATTTTCTTGCCTAGGGTGATGGGAGGGGAGGTCAAGGGTGAATAGTAAATTTAATTAAAATATATTATTTCAGATATTTCCAGACTGTTTATTAAAAGCAGTCGAACTTGTTGCGGCATAATAATAGAAAAAACATTCTGCAGCAGGTGGGAACAGGCTCCCATGTTTGCAGAGGGAGGAGACGTTCTAATCAAAAAGCCAAGCCCAATGTTAGCCTTCTTTTCACATGTTCACAAGTTATTTGATTTCCTTCTGGAACTAAAAGGACATAAATCCATAGGACCTGCTTTGCTAAACAGAGTCTTAGTCAAAGGGTTGTGAAAGCTGAGGTTTTCTGCTGTTTCTCAACTATGGATGCTGTTCTCCTTTGTACAACCAGACAAATCTTTAGAGCAGCAGAAACTATAGTCAGCAGTACCTTGTGTCCCAATCACAAGGATATAGAGTAATCATCTTTTTTTGCTGCTACTACAATGATTATTTGAAAACTTTTAATACTGCGAACAGTGTCTAAGTCTCAAAACATTACATAGTTTGATGATTTATCACATTGCTAGAATACGTAGTTTCAGTATTCTAGGAGAATGCAGCAAATGCTGGACTACTGGGAAAGAAGATTAAAAACTCCTCCGGAGTTTATCATTCATTTTTCCTTACTAATAGTTTCAATGAAATATTTAACTTTATGCTCAGTTAAATGCTTCCTATAAAGTATTTTTGCTTCATATTTTCAGGAAAAACCCCAATATATATGTGGGATATAAACAAATCAGTTTCTTCCTGACCGAGTATTTTCTCATGGAAATGGAGGCAGGAATGAAAATGTGCAAACAGAACTGCGTTATAACCAGCCTAGGTTTGCAAAGCATTATCTCAGAATAGGGCAAATAATATTAATACATTAAGATGAGGACAGACTTATAAAGGGTATTTTTTGTATGAATCACTATGTACACCAAACACTAACCTGCAATAATCGTAACCTTAATAATCATTTTTCCAGGAGCATTGTGTAACCCAGACTTCCTCAGGAGAGTCATTGCCTAAAGTTATACTAGAACCTAGATTGAGATAATACATCTCTATATTATCTGTATGATATATATCTCTATCATATGTATAATGTATAGTATATTATAGAGAGATACTTTCACCTAGAATTATGTTAGGTAAAAAGATTATTCAGTCACTTCACAGGAAATATATAGGCAGTATACTGTGCAAGAGATTTTTTCCTAAGGATTAATTTGACCTTTATTCAGCCGCCTAAAGTAAACACGTAAATTATTCCATAGCATCCCTCAAGAGTGTTAAGTCAACAAAAGGCTTTGTATCTCCAAATATTTGCTTCTAGTGATAGCACAGTACAAATAGTAGCCATAATCAGGAATTCCACCTGATGTTTATAAAATGTAACCTTGTCTCAGCTATTGAGATCCTCTGATAAAGGTAAGGTCTTGCTGAATGTTTTCACATTCCTTGAGTTCAAAATGTTTTGACTGAAAAGAATGCAAAGGCTTTTTTTTCAATGGTGTTTGTCTCTACACCACTGTAACAACAGAGTGCAAGCCAGATCAAAACAGTGCTGCTGTATAAGGTTAGATCTTTCACTTAATCCTCTACTGCAAGGAACTCTGACAAGAGGATCTTCCTCCCCTTTAAAATATGAAATACCCCTTTTCAAAACAGAAATCCAAGTCAAATAGTGTTGTAAGTTCCATTGAGAGAAAAAACCATCACATACTATCAGTCTGTACACTTAGTGTGAGTACTTCATGCTGCTTCCCTCTCAGCTGTTCTTCTGCCTTTCTGCCAGAACAGTTGTCAGGAGAAGTAGGAGGAGGAGCAGCCCCTTGGACAGCTCCGAGTAACTGCTATATCAGATGAAGAGATGTTAGTGGATTGGCATTTGCCACAGATTTACATTTGTGGTTAAACACAGAGCAGCTTTTTACTCTGCCTTTCGTGCAATTTATAATTGAAAAGCAGCAGAAATCTAGCAGAAGAGTAAGCAGTAGTTTGAATAACAGTTTGCTCTTAGGAGACAAATTATACTGATAAATTCTACTGATTCATGTGGGACCAATGTTGGGGGTGGAAAAAAACCAGAGATGTGATGAGAACAGTAGGACAGGGAGCAACAGCTGATTAACTGGCACACTGTCAGTGTCATCATTGCTAAAGCTGGTGTGGAAACAACATTACAGTGTGTTTGAGGGGACCCGTGAGAATAGATGAGAACAAAACTTGGGAGTGATTGAGTGAAATCGGGGTTTTTGAAGCAAAATATTTCACTTCAGCAAAGGAGGGGGGATGCTGATTGCATGCTTGTCTCTTCATTAAATCCCTAAGTGGTTTAGCTTTGTGACTTTTGAAAGGGGCAGCCAAAGCTTTGACTCTTTCAGAGGACATCTGACTGATCTACTTTCTAGTCACAAAGTCCACACCTGCTTCTGGAGTTAGGCAGCAGATAAAAAAGGCTTGGTATCTAGATCAGTTCAGCTGAGCATTGCAGGGCAAGGAGCTCTGCACCTTAAAATAGGAACACAGATCTATTTTAACAGCTGCAAAGGTTACCAGCTCCAATATAGTCACACCAAGAACTTGTGGTTGAATCATCTGAGGAAACATTGGCATGTGATCCTTGCCCGTCACACAGACAGCTGCTTACAAGTCTTTTCAAGTAAGAGATAGTAGTATTTTCAGGTTAATTTAGAATGGTGGATTTGATTGGGAAGAGGGATTACTTCTGCTCCTCTGTGCTTTGTTGAGTTATCCTTCCCCTGTTTTACAGCTAAGTAAAGCTTATATCGCTGGTTGTTTCTGTCTTCCAAGGGCTGTAATATTTCCAGTGGATGATTAACAGAAAGCCCATGTATAGTGAATCATTCTCTGGAGAGCTGCCCTACTGACATCTGGGATTTTGTGTCATCCAGTCCTCACTTTCTCCCAACCTCTTTTTACATTTTCTGACTTTTGTAGGTTTATATCAGTCTGTCTGGTCAAATGTCTATACCTGGAAATATTCCAAATAATGATGCAGAAGGGTTTCTTTGTTTGCTCATTTGTTTTATGGTTAATATATTCTCGTCTTTGACAGTTAACAGTTGTCCATGTGTTTAACAGTGATGTTGACATTGTGTTTGGTGCTTCAGTGCTGGCTGACCTACTGAGAGCTTCTAAGCCATCACAACAACACAGGAGGATCCTAAATAGCTCCAAAGTCTTACAGTAAATGCGAAATGCAGAACATGGCTTATTGTTTCCCTGGGGAGCCTCTGTCAGATAAATAAGTTACTTCACTAGAATTTAGCTAGTAAACTTTAATTTCCTGGAAGCATAGGCAACATAAGGCAAGATTTAATTTCAGGTCACTTCTGAGACAGGGAGGAAAGAAGGCATTATTTTTGGAGGCCTCTCTTTTATTCATTACCCTGCAAAGTTAATCAGTTTTCATTGGAATTCTCACAGGACTTCAGATACATGTGCTTTGCTACCTTCCATGTTTGTATCACCTTCACATCAGAATAAGCTTCTAAGCCAAGAGCTGCCATATTAAATTAGAGCTCCAATTGCAACTTTACTGTCATTAATAGGCAACAAAATGAAGATATTTCAGGTATCTTCAGAAGTGTGATGGTTCTGAGCTAATGTAAGACTGAACTTTGTCTTCAGTGTAAATCTTGACAAATCAAGGAAAATCTCTACCTTTATTCCAGAAAAACATGATCAAAAATGTTACCTGATTCTTTTCTTCAGTACATAAAAGCATAGAGAATGAGAAATATGATAACTTGCAATATTATACTAAAATTCAAAATTGCTCAGAAGTCTGGGAAGTCAAAACTGTGGACCTGGAATACTGGATGAAACTTGTACATTGTACAAAGTCTGTCTATCTAGATTATTACAAAATTTTAGCTGTGCTGCAAACTTATTATGCTGCTTGAGCTGGTTTGGGCCAAATTCAGGGAAACGTCCAAAAGGAACGTCTCCTCAAAGGAAGGCAGGTTATAGCCGCTCCTCCCCCACCAGGTTCGGGAAGGAAATATTCCTCGGAGGAATGTGAAAGAGGAAATAAAAACTATTTATTTAACAGACACACAGGAAAAGAATAATAATGCTAAATAATGAAATCGCTGTGGTGACAAAACCTGAAAGATTTGAGAGTCCTTCTGTGGGTGTGGTCTCTCTCCTCCTCGGAGCTGGGTCGGCGTGGGGGGCCCCCCTTCCAGGCCGGTGGAAGGTCCCTCGGTGAGGTTCTGATGTTCTGAACCAGTCCAGAAGAGAAGGAAAAAGGAACCCAAAGTCCCAGAAAAAACAAGGTTTAACTCTCCGTCTCTCCCTGAAGAAACGGAGCCGAAGAAGCTGGCTGGAAAGCAGGAAGGGTGCTTCCTCCACACTTCTCCCCACAGCAGAGAGACGCAGAGGAGTGGTGACCTTGGAGCACAGACTGCTTTGAAAAAGTTCGTCTGGCCTTTTTTTTTCCTTCTCTTCCCTCTCTTGGGCTCAGTTTAAAGGCACAGAAAGGCACAGGAATCATATCCGGGCATAGAGCGATGATGGGGGATACACATCATAAAGTCACCCCAAGACACTGCTTTATGCCTACAGTTTGTCCTGTACTACAGTACCTTAAGAAAAATCACTACACCTTTGTATGGACCAGTGTGATTATATTTTACCTCTTCAGTCCTGTGTATAGCCTGATGGTGTGTTATCTTTGTTGTCGGTAACAAGGTAGCATCTTCCTATTGCCACTGTACCAAAAATGTCTTTCTTGGGAAGGGGGAGAGGCAGAGTGCAGTTTGCTGTTTAAAATAAAATAACATAAAATAACATAAAAGATGGAAAGAAGTGAGGAAGTGATAATACTAGTAATTACAATATGGTTTTGCTAAAACTGTGCCCTAAACAATGCTTAGGTATAAACTTCTGCTTCTAGCAGAGTAGCACAGAGGAAAGTCTCAGCAAGAAGCATTCTCAGACATAATAAAGAGAATAATAAAGAGAAGTATGTATATCAGATGTGCTAATATTTAGGCTCCTGGATGAAAGGGAACAACATGAGGGAGAGCTTTACCTCAGAATCAGGATCCCTTTTGAAGTGCTATTTTTAAATATATTGACTTTAAGAGGGAACGGGCAGCAAAATAAATCCAAAAATGCATATCTCTAGGGAGGCAAGAAGTGGTTGGAAAGAAAAGTGATGCATTGGTCATGCTGTAGTTAAAAGAGCTGCTGCTATCGAATGTCTAATTATGTTACTTAATTTTGAGGGGGGGAATCTTTGCTTCTGTATGAATAAGCAAGGTTTGCCCTTAAATACATTTCTGTCAATGAGGTGGTTGACAGTTGAGGCCCACAGGTGTTCATCCAGACCAAACAGACTATGGAGCAAGGCAACTGACTATCTCAACAGCCTCAATCTGCACCCTTGCACACATGCCTAGAAGTGATGTTTACGTATTCAACAGCACTTGCTGAATTTCTGTTCCTTGGGCTTCTTGTTTAAAAAGATTGCAAACCTAATTTTAAAAGATAGCAAAACACACAATCTTTTTACTGTTAGATTGCTATGTGTAAGACTTTTAGTGCTGTATAAATTTGCCGTTATTTGCTGTATAAAATGCTACTAACAGTAGTAAAAATTCCTCATATGATATGAGGGGGAGAGAGGTAAATAAGAGCGTATGTGCCCCCGAAATTTATGTCCCACACATTTGGAGATATGCTATGGAAACTTCAGCTACTGTGTGATTCAAAATTTGTAGCATGAGAAACTGAGTGACTTGTGTCTGTGTGTGTATTTATGTGCTTTGGTTATAAAGCTTGAGCTGAATGCTCTGTTTTATCATTTCAACTAGTAAGTGCATTCAGTAATTCTTCTTGCTGACAGTTTATCTGGCACGTGGCTGAGCTCACACATTACTGTGTCAGTAGTATGAAAAAGATGTGCAGAAATATCTTACAGAAAGATGTAAATGATTGTGCCTGCACAGCATGCTTGCCCACAGTGGCAATGAGTCAATATGTATTAGCTATATATGGGATTTATTCTTCCAGTTAACTTCATACTTATTAATCTTTTAATTTATAAGATAGATTATTGCTTTAAAGCAATTCTTTATAGAAAAGTATAATCTTGTCTTATTGACACTGAATTCTTTGAGAATTCTTTAATGGTAATTTTGTCAGGAAAACTTTGTTCTAGCTAATATTTACATCTACAGAGGAAATTGTACAGTTTCCTCTACAATGATATTGTATTACAATACACAAGCAGTATGTACTAATAAAGCAATGCTAGAGTACTGAAATACCAGGATTCAGAATGTATGTTACAGCTTTATCATTCAATATAGTCCTTTCATTAGCTGGCACTTTGAGAAGCTTTGCTCTCTCTCTTGTCATTGGTGCACAATACCTAGAGGTCATTCACCAGAGGGGGTTTGAATGGCAGTTGTAGTCTGTCTACAAGTCACCAGATTTGAGCTCTTCCATGTTACTGAGTGAAAAGGCTATAGTGCCACCAAGCCATCCTGGCCTCTTAGCTGACTACCAAAGTGGCAATAAATGCCTTCTCAAGTAGAGATGGCTTGGGTCATCTGGGATTAATGAAAGCTTTAAATTTGTGCCCACAACTATCAACTATATATAACTGTTTGGTTTATGTTTCTTACTATGGTGATTCTGTCTCTTCCTAACTAACAGCTTTCTCACTTGAAAAACACTATTTTTTCTGATGAAGAATGATGCATCTTCTAGTGGAAAGTTAATACTTCAGACCCAGACAGATATTCTAAAGAAAACTCTGATTTTAATACAACTAGGAGTGGAAAGATAGTCCTTCAGAATGGATGATACTGCTCCCTTTGCAGAGCTTGTCCAGAAGGGTTTCTGCCGTGCTGGTTTTGTACCACATCATCCATGTCAAATTTTCCTAAGATGTTTCAAACAAATTTCAGGCTTCCCAAGAATTACACTCAGGCTTCTTCTTTTCCTGATATCCATCTCCATCTGCAAGAACCTTTTTGTATATTGAGTGTTTTCCTTCCTCAAGAGTAAAGCTTTTGTACATTTTTTTTTTTAAACTCATCTTTTTTTTAAGGTTTGGTTACCATATGATCCTAAGCACTACACTGTGAACTATCAATTCCTAATATAGCTCTAATTATATGGTGCTCATACATCCCTGGACAAAGTCGAGTGTCTGTTACTGGTATCAGGTAATTGTGCTGGAGGGAAAAAGTATTATTAATTGCTTGTTTGCAAAGAGATAATTACTCTTGGTGGTGTTATGAAGCTGTTACTATTGTAAGAAAAAACTGTACTTTAAATCAAATATGTTCAAACCTTTTCAGCGCATTTTGATTCTAGAAGATGGGGTAAAATTGCAAGGCATTACACTACTACTTCTTTTAATCATTTATCATTGCCATCTTGCCATGAAAAACAAGCATCCTATGACTAACCTATCACCTACAAAGTATGAACAAGCAGGAAGTAACTTTGAGTATTTGGCAAGTAATGCAAGAATAAAAAAGAGCATGATTATGCTAATCAGAAAGCCAATCTCAAAACAATTTCTAAGGCAGTGAAGGCATCAAGCCAAATACCTAGAGTAATATTTGCATTTACGAAGCAAGCACATGACACCAGAAAAAATGTATTAATACAGGAATGGTTACAGAAGCAAATTGTTCTCAGAGGTGGCAACGTTAATGCCTTTCAACAATTTGGCCAGGGAATGTAGAAAGAAAAACAAACCGCTTAGGCCCGTAGTGAAGTTTCACAGTCTTTACTAGTATGTATTACTATGATAATTTACTTAAGTTTTCTATATATTAACAATAGGACTTCAAAAAGTAAAACGTAGTTGAATGCAACTTAAATTTTTATACAAAATATATATGGGAAAGATGGTAGTTTTCTCAATGCATGGTACTCCTGTTATGTTCTCAGTATTTCTTTTCATTTCTTGATACTGGAACACTCTGGAAACAGGAATTGTAGCAGCCTAAGAAAGAGTGCAGATATTTTCTATTCACTGACATTCGTTTTCGATTGTCTCAATCTAAAGACAAGGAGAGGAAACTCCTGCCCCAAATTACCGGAAGACTAACACTACATTATCAAACAATTGTTATCTGGCAGAAACGTGGGGAATTTTTTGTAAGGCGGGACCCGTGGACGCAGCTCCAGCTCAACTTAGAGCAGATGATCTCGGTGGTTATTCCTGCTATGACCGCGAGAGGGCAGCCTGTGCCCATTAAATAATTGCATGAAGACTGACCTCAGCTTTGGAAGAACTTGGGGTTTGGGGGGTTTAATTATTCTGCTTCATTTTAATTAAAACTTTGTGAAGTTTAAAAGTGAAACTGTTTAAAAAGAATAATGTAGTGCAATGTCCAAGTTCTTTGAGGTCATTTTAAGACCTGCTATACAAATTTCTCAGTATAGCCTTTCATTTAGTTCTTTTATGGCTTCAGTAGGATATGCTTTATCTCCTCTACCAAGAGTAAATAATCTGCACTAATAAGAATGCTACATCTTTTAAGTCGGTTCCTTAATTGCAGATTTTTAAAATTTATTCAGGAAAAACAAGGTCGGGCATTTAGTGTTACCTTCTTAGAGCAGCTAACAGAAATGTGCCACTACTAACTTTCCATATTTTAGATACTATTTCCTCCATCAATAGGACATCAGATAAATCTTTTGCTGTCTGTGAAACAAATATTTCAACTTCAGTGGTGTAAACTCTGGAGTGTAGCTATATATTATAAAAGCATACTGTGCCAGTTTTTTTTAAAGCAGCCGCCTTTCCCCTTTGATATTGCCATCGTGCCTCTCAGCCATGCATTTACAAGCCTGAGCATTCAATGGGAGCTGCTGCAGGTTCAGCACTTTTGAGAAACAGCTTACTTAGAAGTCTAAAATTGGATTTAGAAGCTTAACATTTTTGGGAAACTTTTCTATAATCCTCATGACTTATTGTTGTTAAGGCAACTATCTATCCAGTATATTTATGCTGCAACCAGTTTAGATTTTTTTTTACTTCTGCTCTGGATAACTAATCCTGGTTAAGGAAAGCTTTCCTTAACTTAGGGTGAGAGAACTGTCAGAATCCCTCTTGATCCCATTTCTGTAACTGGCAGCACAGTGTTACTCAAATCAAGCTATAGGCCTGGAAAGTCTGCCTCAGTATCCAGAAAATTACCTAGGGATGGAAAAAAGTTTAATAACAACAAAACAGAATGATATATGTAAAAATAATGTACCCAGCTCACTTCTTTCATAAAGGAATTGGGCCAAAATAAACTGTGCATATTACTCTTGAATTCCATGAAACCATAACATCAAATGTTTCTTTTTTTGTCACAGCATAATTTGAATCATTTGCACAAGGGATGAGTTCAAGATCATGTATTTATTAGTCAGACTAGTTTTATTTTTCACTTCAGCTTGCTTTTTTGGTCTTTAAATGTGAAGCAACATGTAAGAGAAGGGCAGCAGTCCAAAATATACTTGAAAAGAACTGGCATTAGCTCTTTGTCCTATCTGTTGAACAAACATAAGTATATTAATCCTTGAACCTAGAAACTGGATGCAGTCTAGAACAAGACAGAAAAACCATGTTTTACTAGTTCTGCTGCCACAGGATCCAAGATCTGCCTGCCTACCGGAGAGCAAGAGTCTATGCCAAACAGTTGAAATTTTGAAAGACTTTCAGCTGTGAACAAGAAGCTTACGTTAAACAATGGAGAAATAATTTCCAAGAGGAAATGTAAAATAATCTGACACATCCTTGGGTTAGCTGCTAGACAACAGAAGTGGAGAACAAATACTAAAATTCAAGCCAGGAATACAATATCCACCACATCCTTCCTTTTCTTCCCCTGCTTCCCCCTCCCCTCATCAGATTACAAGAACAGTGCTTTATTTAAGACAACATCCTCTTCTGAGCCTACATGTGCTTTTTGAAATGTGCTATGTGCACCACGGTTTCCCAGTCAATCTGTGCTGTAGAATCAAAGCTTTTTTCTCTCCTGCCCCCTAATAGTATTTCAAACTAGTGATGGAAGTGAAAACTAATAAAATACCTTTAAATTTTCAGGCTGCTTAAAGTAGTGGAGCTAAGACAAGTATGCAGTTTAAGCTCTGAGAACCTAAAGCTAACTTTAACTTGTTACCAGTAATATTCTATAATCCTTAGTCCTTTCATTTCTGTAGGTACCACAAAGAGCAATTGTTATGTCCCAGTTGGCTGCAAAAGGAGAACGATCATGCACTAAAAGCATACTGAAAATGGGGGAACTGGGTAAAAGAGTTTAAATGTAATATCTGTACATACAACAAGAAAATATCACTGGTTGCGATATTCACTTTCTGTTGGCATTTCACAAGTTTTCTCTACAGCTATATCACAATAATGCAGAAGTCAGCAATGGAAAATTTAGGCTCCTTGTCAGAACATACATCTCATGTATTACAGAAGGTATCAACATCTCAGATTCACAGAATGGCTAAGATTGGAGAAGACTTCTGGAGGTCATTTGGTCAAACTTCCCTGCTCAAGACCCACTTGCCCAAAACCATGTCCAGATGGCTTTTACATATTTACAAGGATGAGGACTCCAACACCTCCTTAAGCAACCTGTGTAAGTGCTCAGTCACCGTCATAGTGAAAAAGCATTTCCTGATGTTCACCTGGAACCTCCTCTCTTTCAGTTTGTGCTTCTTGTCCTGTCAGTGAGCACCACTGAAAAGAGCCTGGCTCCATCCCCTTTGCATCCTCCCATCATGTATTTATATACTTTGGTAAAATCCCTCTGTACAACATGTAATTGTAGAGACCATAAAATTCAAAACTTGACTGAAGATATTGATGAGCACCACTGATGCATTCGTTGCTCTTCCTATCTGCAAGTTAAATAAAGCAATTTGGTACTGTGGTGTTATGGCTAAAGCCTAATGCTGCTAACAAATGCCATTTAGTTCATACTTGGTGTGAATAGCCTGTGCAGTTACAGCCACACTGAGCCCAAGTTATAACATTCAATATTCATCTGAAACTTTTCCCTTCAGTAAGTGTAGGTCGAGAGAGATGCTTTAAGTACCCCATAAAGTACCCCCCTCTGAAATTCTAGCAGTAATTTGAATTTAGTAATGATTCCACCTGTGTTGTGGTTTGACACTGGCCCAATGCCAGGCACTCATGAGAGTCACTTGCTCACCCTCCCCTACCACAGCTGGGCAAAAGGAGGGAAAAGAGGAAAAAGGGTTAACGGAGGCTTCATGGGTGAGATAAGGAGAGCGGGAGAAATATTTCAGGGGCAAAACAGGCTCAACCTTGATTACTAAGTGAAATTTATTGCTAACAAAATCAGAGGAGGGTAATGAGAAATAAAATAAACCCTTAAAACACCTTTCCCCCCGCCAGGCCCTCCCTCATTCCCACCGACAGCACAGGGAGACAGGGCAGGGGGGTTTGGTCAGTCCATCACCAAGATTTTCTTCCGCTGCTCCAGGAGAAGAGTCCTTCCCTGTGAGGCCGTGGGGTCCCTCCCACAGGAGACAGTTCTCCGTGAACCTCTCCGATGGGGGTCCACTCTCATGAGCAGCAGCCAAACCGCACCTGCTGCAGCGAGAGCCCCTCCCACGGGCACACAGCCCTCCCAAAACTGCTGTGCCATGGGTCTCTCTTCCCACGGGGTGCAGTCCTCCAAGGACAGGCTGCTCCAGCCTGGAAGCAAGGGCCTTCTCTCTCCACCGGGTCTCCCACTGGATCACAGCCTCCTCCAGGCATCCACCCACTCTGCCATGGGCACCTCCCCCACGGGCTGCGGGTGGATCTCTGCATTCCCCGTGGATCCCCACGGGCTGCAGGGGCACAGCTGCTTCACCATGGTCTGCACCACGGCCTGCAGAGGAATCTCGGCTCCGGCGCCTGGAGCACCTCCTCCCCCTCCTTCTCCACTGACCTTGGTGTCACCGTGTTGTTTTCCCCCACATGTTCTCACCTCCTCCTCTCCTCTGACTAGAAGCAAAAACCTTGTGACTTAGTTTTGATTTTCTTCTTTTATGTCATCACAGGCATTACCAACCTCTCTCATGGGCCCAGTTCTGGCCAGCAGCATGTCCATCTTCAGAGCCATCAGCCATAGGCTCTGCTGGACATGGTGGGAAGCTCCCAGCAGCTTCCTCATGGGAGCCATCTCTGCAGCCCCCCTGCTACCCGAAACCAGGCCGTGCAAAGCAATATACACCTGTTTTGAACAAGATTCAGTTAAATTTAGGCACAGCATTTTGAGTTCCCAAAAAAGAGTATAAAATCAGCAAATTTCCTTGGTTTATTCATTGGGGGTTTTAAGTTTTATTTTGTCAATTTCAGTTGGGTTTGGTAACAGCTGGAGAAAAACAAAAAAAAGGGAAAAAACCCTTCATCCTTTATGTCTCAGTTTTATCTGATTTTGGACATGTAGTCAACCAACTTTTCTCCAACTCAGTATCGAGGGCTTCTCGTGAAATACCGTTGGGTTTTGAACTCTTTCTTGGAAATTCACTTTTTGAAAGAATCACTTGGAAGGATCTAATTGTTAAATTCTGTGGGATTTTGAAATAATTTACACTGTATTGTTTTCAGGAAAAACTGTGCTCATCATAGCAGCAACTGCAGACAGCAGTTAGTGTTAGGCTTAGGCTTAGGTTTAGGTTTAGGTTTAGGTTTAGGCTTGGGGTTGGGGTTAGGGTTAGCTTCAGGGGGTTGTGGGGTGACCCTAAGCTTGAAGGGCAGACCTTTC
>VZRV01009876.1:0-73372 GCA_013398115.1 Falcunculus frontatus
GCTCGGGGCCCGGCAGCGCTGCCCATGGGGGAGTGCGGGGTGCCCCCCCAAGTCCAGCTCTTCCTCCGCGCCTGCGAGCAGGGCGATTGCGAGACCGCCCGACGCCTCTTGGGGCTGCCGGGCGGCGGCGGCGGCCCCGCCGACCCGGCGGCCCCCTCCTCCTCCTCATGCGGCCCCGAGGAGGCGGCGGCGGAGCCCCGCGGCGAAGCGTCGTCCCCGCCGACCCCCGCCGTGCCCGTGGACTGTACGGACGAGGCCGGCAACACGGGGCTGCAGTTCGCCGCGGCGGGGGGCCACGAGCAGCTGGTACGGTTCCTTCTGCGGAAGGGCGCCTCGGTGCAAAGCAGGAACCACTACGGATGGAGCCCCCTCATGCAAGCGGCCAGGTACGGGAGAGAGGGAGGGAGAGATCAGGGCCGAGGTGGGGGTCTCCGGCCTCCATCCCGCTTCGCCACAGGGCATCGGCCTAGTCGGCGGTAGCCCCGGGGCGGGGAAGGGAGGGAGGGCTGGCGAGGCTCAGCCTTCCCGCCCCCCGGCTGCCGCGGGCGGTCACTTCCCTCGCCCTCCGAACTGCGGTCCCCGGACCGAGGGAGGGCGCCCGGGAGCGCCGGGGAGCTCCAGGCGAATCAGCGTGGGAGAGAGGGCCGGCGCCATGTTGAAGGCCGCGGTCGGTCATCGCCGGTGGATCCCGGAGTTGGGCCGGGGGGATCCGAGTGGTCACCTGTTCCCGTCCCTGGGGATGGGTGAGGAGGGGCTGTCCAGTGTACAGTTGGCTAAGTGTTATGCTGGAGCATTAGGAATTACCTTTTCGTATTAAGAATGTGATGTTTGAAGCAGTGCACTCTATTTCTTGGTTAAGCCAGCGCAAAACTGGAGATAACGTGAACACAAAACACTGCTCCCCTCTGTGACAATAGGTATATGCACGTAGCCTTAATTTTCCATGGGTTTTTTGGTTTTGTTTTTTTTTTGTATATGTGTGTCTTACCTACTTGTTGAAAACTCACTTCTGATATAAAGCATACTGAAGTGAACAGAAACAATTCTTTCCCGTGTTTTCCTAGGTGGCTTGCTGGAGGATATGGAAAATCGTTGCTGAGGGTTTTTAATGACAAAAGTGGGTTATTCTCTGCATCAGTGATGCTATGCTTTGTGTAACCCGCTTCTGGGCTGTGGGAGGTTCCCGTGTTGCTAATGCTGGTGTTGGTGCTTCTCTTTATTCCTTCAAGCACACACTGGACTCACAGGTGTGTTTTGCAGGGTTGGAGGGCATTGCTGTTCTATGATAACAATGCTTAATTGAGAGAAGAAATGGTTTTTGTTGTTTTGGTCTTTTTTTTTTTTAAATTTCATAACATTAAAGTATTTGGAAGAAAAGAATCTGTTTCAAAGTCAACATTTCTCTTTTCAGTTAATGGCCATAGAAAGTCCCAAAGAATGAGTCACACAGCTGGATTCCCAGTAAGAACAAGGAAGACAAGGTTCAACAATTTTGTTATTTTTTGAAGGTTTAAAAAAAAAAAGGTTGCAGAAACAGTCTTAGATTTTTTTTCCCCTTAATGAAAACCATACGCTCATTCTCCAAAAACAATAAAGTCAGATGACTATAACTCTCTCACTGATTTCAAGAAATCACTGGCTGACATTTGAAAAGTACTGTATATATTGTTGAAATCTGTGGAGAAAGCATAAAGTAGAAGAGCATGTTTCTCTTTTCTTTTTAATGGATAACCAGAAAGGAAATACAGTGTTTGATCAAAGGTGGGCTTCAGGCTTATGTAGATGTTTAATTTTCTGGCTGTGATTAGCCCTATTGAAATTGGACAGGAGGTAGCATATATGCATAAAATTAACCGTATGCAGGGGTTGCAGGCTTTACTGAGGTGATGCAGTGAAGGCTACCAGTGTAGCCCTAGGGAGTACACAGGCCCCAGAGGCTTCCTCCTGCAACTGTGTACTTTCTGGAAGGAAACTAGGGACTCTGGCTCATGTTTGCTTTAAGTGGTTTGTAGAATTCTTTGGGTTTTCCTCAACTAACGTTTGCTTTGCTGTAGTGTACAAAGGCTGCTTTCAGTGTCCAAGTGGCGTTGTGCTGAGCACAGTGTGGACAAGCATAGAGTAGTGCGTGATGCCTGCAACAAGAGCACAGTGCACACATCTTGTCAAGATATGACATTTACTAAAATGCGGGGTTCTTCAGCTGGGGAACAGGAAAGGGTTTCCGTTTTCTTGCTGATAACTGGCTGGTTGGGTGTATGGCTTGCATTACTGTCTTTTGCTTACTGACAAACTACCAGAGCCTCTGATAGTCAAGTGATACCAAAACTGGGTTGTTGGTAAAACTGGTGTCAGAGTTCAGTACTCTGACCAACTTCTTGTAGATGTTCCACACAAGGAGGGTTTAGTTCCAGATTTCCTTATTGGAAGATATTTGATGTCACACAGGGTTTTAATTTAGCCTAGTAATAGAGCAGTCTTCCAAAGTGATAGCACAAGCCTGACATAGCAACTGCAACAGAGTTGAATCACAGGACACCGTGGCACACCCATTACCAGTCCCTGTATGCTCATCATCACAATGCTGGGTGTTGGAAGGAATGGATTAAAAACCACAAAACTGTCAAGGAAAATTGTAAATCACTCAACTGACCTTGCAGCCGGGAATAATTCTTGATTAGCCTGTGTGAACTGCAGGCCAGTGATCCTTTAGCATGAACTGGTAATGATGCCTGCTTCTCCACTTGTGTATCTCTGCCTGTGTGTTGCTTTGGGGATCCCCAGGTTCACGAGGTAACAGATAAATTTACTCTTTGCATTCTAGCCGACTGAGTTTGTGGTTGTTCTGGCTGCCTGCTTGTGTCAGCTTACACACTGGGTATCCCCAATTAACAGGAAAGAATATGTGGCTGTAAGCCAACTCAAGCACCTTGGTTTCTTGAATTTCATTTTTCTGGTTGCTCAGTTTTGGTGCTTGGTGTTGGGCTGAACTGTGTAGACACTTCCCCCATGCTGGTCTGGCTGACAGAGGAGCAGAATACTTTCCATTGATTGTTTTAGAGGAGGCCATTCACATGGCCAGTTGTTCCACTCTGCTAGTAGAGCCATTTCTCTTAAAGATCACCTCTGGCCCCCTTGGTGTTGAGGGAGGTTCAGCTAACCTTGCAACAGTGGTGGCCAGTCACCATGTTCTTCTCTGAGCTTCATGGGCACATGTCTGTGTTCACTGAGTCTTCTTCCATTGTGGGAGTTCGTTGGTGGTTCACAAGTGGAAAACAAGGGATAATGCAAATATCAAAGATTGACTATCCAGTTCATAAAATGGTCTTTTTTTTTGTTTGTTTGTTAGGACCGACTCATTGCAATTTTTATTCCTGTTGTTCAGTAGTAATTAGGGTGCTTAATTAAGATCCCTGGAAACAAACTGGCTTCGATACTTTAATGTGATACAGCTCTGGAAATAAGAGGATGAAAGTGGCTCTCTGGTTCATGGAAGTTATGAGTTGGCGCCATGCAGCAGAAAATGAGGCTGGTACTTTGCTGCTTTGGCCAGACCATCCTCTTCAATAGGTGCCTGCTTTAAGAGCATGGTCACCGGTACATGTGGAATGGTTTAGTTTCCAGTCCTCAGCTGATGATTGCTCTTCTCCAGCAAGGTGGCATTGTCACGTTCAGTGATGGGTGTATGATCCCTCATAGTGTATGTATTAGTCAATAGGCCAATTTGGTAACAGTTTTCTGGGTTCAGAGTATATTGGTTTTTGCAATCCAAGGTGTTAATTCTCCTCTCCACTCTTTCTCCCAAGGTTTGGACATCTAAGCGTGGCCCACATCTTGCTGGAGAATGGTGCTGATCTCAATGCACAGAACAAGCTAGGAGCCAGTGTCCTCACAATGGCCTCCAGAGGTGGCCACGTCAGCATGGTGAAATTGTTGCTGGAATCCGGAGCTTTTGTGGACAATTATGACCATTTTAGCACAAATGTACTTAACAGCAGCAGAGACGACCTTCCCGATATCACTCCACTGATGGCAGCTGCTCAGCATGGACATGAGGCAGTGGTACATCTGTTATTAGACTGGGGAGCTGATTGTAACTACACTGTAAAGACGATGGGCTGGAGTCCTTTAATGCTGGCAGCCGTTAGTGGAAAGGTGAGCTTGGCACAGCAGCTCATGGAGAAAGGTGCCAATCCTGATCACTTGAATGTACTACATAAAACACCTTTTGACATCTCTGTTGGCTTCAAACACAAAGACATGAATGACTATTTGGAATCTCTCACAACGATTAGACCTCAGGCAGGTATGGAATGTTATTCTTTTGTTTCACTTTCTTGCAGTTCTGATTGTGTATTTAGAAACTGAGGAGCTTATTTTGTATGTGCATGATGTTCTTTGTAATTTGCAGCTGGATTTTGAAAATGTTGGAGTAGGTTCGCCTGCTTTAGTTGAGGTACAAGTGCCCAACTTCAGCAGATTTTTTCCATGTTAGCAGGATAAGATTCCTGTCTGTATGTAGCTGTTTTGGGGACTCTTCTCAAGAAATTTATGCAAACCAGCACTGGGAAGTGCTTAACAAGAGGGTTTGGAAGAGCTGCATCTGGATTTTCTGGTTTTGGACCGCTTGCTATAAAATATAAGCATGTGGCTAGCTCTATAAAGATCCTTTTCCAGGTGCTCCCACCCATCCAGCCATGGTGGCAGAAAGTCTGCAGGGTCATATAGTTCACTTTAGGCTGTATGCCACTTGTGATAACCATATAGACTTCCTTAAATCTTACCTATTTATGTCTATATTGCACTGCTGTGTGGACATGTCCACAATCCCCAAAATTGTTGTCTACATTTGGTTTCATTCCTGCAGGTCAAGCTTGCCTTGTACTTGAAGAAGTAAGAACAAAAATCGGACATCTGTTTCTGCTGTAGGGAAGGTATTAACTCAGATATTGACTTACAGGTTAAGTTGGAACTCTAGAGCTTTCGTACAGCCATGCTGCCAGGCAGAACTGATTCACTATGGATGTTTGCTTATGACCAGTTGCTTGAGGAACAGGCATCAGTTGGTTACAGCAGACAGAATCAGAGATCCATGGGATTCACTAACGCCCATGTGTTTACGTGTACAGGATGTATGTGCAGGCGGAGTTGGCCTCATGAGTCTTCAAAACCTAGTGTGGTCATACGACTTAAAGTATTCAAGTACTCTGAGTTGAGGAGACTCTGTTCAGGAGACTGGACTTGCTTTAAAGCAGATTAATGTTTGTCACCTGTGCTGAGGGGGAATTTCCATCAGGAGGAGAGTAGTAACTGATTTGGGTAGAGAGGAGTAAAAATGTTACTCTTCCACACAAATTTTTGCATTGGTTTTTGACCATACTTCAGCCTCCTCCTAGTGCTGGAGTCTTGAATATCCTGTGAAGAAGAAAGATAATTTTTGTCATATGGAAGACAGGAAAAAAGGAACTTTTCTTCTGATCTGTTGCCATAGATAGAGTGAATTGCCTCCTAGAAGAAAGCAGCTCTCTTCTCAGGGCTGTTCTCTGTAGCAAATTCAGAACTACCTGGTGATGCCTTGAGGTTTAGCTTTTATATTCTTTATTGCCTACTGTAAAACTCTGAAGTGTCTTACAGCCTGCTACTGCTGCTCTCTCATGTTAAGATAGACATAACAAAGTCTCTGGGTTTGCTGTCCAAGGACCCCTAGGCCATGCTGGGCCCAGAAATGTGTAAACCAACGTCTTGGAAAGTGGGGCTGAGCTTGGAGAACTTACATCAGTATCTGAAGTTTTAATTGGCGAATTTATGTTGATATGCAAATGGACCAAACCTGTAAAAGTGTGAAGAACTCGTGACTCGTCGTCCATCTTGGGGTCCATTTTGGAAGTAGCCTCTGGGCTCCCAGAGTGTACCTTTGAAGGCCTTTCAAATAAATACCACCTTTATTCCCTTATTTCTGTCTAGTCTCTGTTTCCAGGTAGCTTCTTCAGGCATCAGTTCTTGGGTGTTGCCTACCTTCTGTCCCTGTCCTTACTTGGGCTTACCCAGATGGCAGTCTTTCCTTCTGGCATCTTCTCATGATCTCCTGCTCCCTGAAGCTGCCTCTCTTCCATGGTTTTCACATGGCAAATATGGAGCCTGGTCCTTTCCTAAACTAGTCTTTTGCAATCTGTTTTCCAGTGGTGAGCTCAAACACACAGTTTCTTCTATAAGAGCAGTTTCTGAATCAGGAGAAAATGTAGGACCCATCACTCTCTTTTCTGGCCTTAAAATAAGAGTTTCTTGGAGTATTTTGGTCTTTACAGCAATTGCTTTTGTTCCGCATGTTAAGATAACTTCCTTTGGAGTCAAGCTGTGAACATTAACCTTTTCTGTATTTCATAAAAATGACAGAATTGGGCTCATGAAATCTCTCAGTGTCTCCTCGTTTTCCATAAAATCTTGTTACCCCACTGATTCTGTAGTGTCCATACTAATTTGGAAGATAGAGGACGGTATATTTTTCTGGCCTGAGTGGAAGGGGAAAAATACGTCACTGTTTTTTCTCATCTTACACAGTGTCAGAAGTTTCGAAGCACTGTTAAGCCATGTCAAAAGAATGATTCTTCTGTCAAAATATTACCATTTGTAATAATTACAGTTCTTATTATGGGGATGGTTATCTAGGATCGGAAGGATATTAATTCAGAAGTAGCAAGCTGTGTAGTTAAATTGACACTATTATTTTTGTGACCTTTGCAAATTAACCTGGCAATACTCAAGAGGAAATAAAACTGGAGGAGCTTTCGAAACTCCTTTGGAGTCACCTTTCAAAATAATCCCATACTACTTGAGTGTTCACTATTGTACAGAGGATTTTACCAGACCACAGAACCCTACTGTGGTTCTTTAGTGGATATTTTAGACTTCCAGGCAGGAAACAAAAGAGTTTCCAAATACAGTTTCCTGATGGAGAATGGAAGTTGAAAAGCCTGAGCTGGTGCCTTATTATAGTTTCTCGCTTTAACTCTGCACAGAGAACCATACGGGTGAGTTATTCTTCCCAAAGGTAGTAAAGAAGTTGTCAATACGTTCTTTGTTCTTATTAAATGTATGTCTAAACATATGTTTTAAATTTACTTTAAATTAATGTACTTTAAATTTTTAATAGTTTTTCCTATAAAATTTTATTAGAAATTATTGCTTTTTTTATTGCTAGTAGAAATGTTTATATTTCTTTCAGATACAGAAAAGAGGCAACCTGATGTCTTTCATGCTTTGAAACTGGGTAAGTGCTACCATGATTCTTCCACCCTGTCTAGTTTTTCTAACTTCAGAGCATGTCTGTTTGCTGCCATGAGAAACATGATTTTTCTGTTCCCACTCTTCACTTGTGAGCTACCAAAATGTCTTCCTGAGAAAGCCTCAGGTCTGTTAAGATTTTTGGAGTGATCATGTGCCCTTCTTGTACCCCTGGGATTTTTGAGATTGCCAAATGTTAGTGCTGGGTCAGAAGAAGTATCATGGGAGGGGCCAAATGAATACTGGTCAGCACACTGAGTTTGGGCTTTTTTACTTGGTTATGGATGGCAGTACTGTTAAAAAAGCAACTCATTAGGTTAAGGAGTATCCAGGGTTCAAAGTAAATTCTGGAGTCTCTGTAGGTTCCAGGGTTTCTGTTTAACAAAGTCTGTGCTCTGGGTCTGTGTTAAAAAAGCCACCTGCTGTCTTTTACCAAATTGGAACATAGGAAAAGTAGTTCTGTGCTTTTCTATCATTCCCGTTCCAAGAAATTAGCTGAGTGGTGTTGGCGGGTGTGAGTTTCAGTGAGTGCATTCAAGTGCCTGCAGGGTTTGTCTGGAATTCTGGCTGACTTTCCAAGGAAAATGTTCATACCTGTGATTGAGTTGAAAGCAGCCCATGCCATGAAGCAGTTTACCATCTGAAGGTTATTTTTAAAGGTGAGAATTTTTTCCCTTTGCATGGCAGTTGATGATTTACTTGTTCTTGTCCATATTCCTGTGGTGATACACACAGTCACAGAGATCTTTTTTTCCTTTATCTTCTTCCCTGCTTTTGCCTGCCATAGGACATAAAAAAAATATAGGAGGTAGGTGAGCTTGAGCTCTCTGTTTAAGGTAACCTTGACTACCTCATATATTTTTTAAAAGCAGTCCTACTTCAAGATTTAGAAAAAAACCCCACAACCTTGTTCAAGTAATGTTCAGTAAGACATTTCATACTGCTTTTCCTAATCTAGACAAGAACTCTAGTGACTACCCGCTCCTTTGTGTGGAAACCTGAAAATTAGATTAACTTTTAAAGAACTGGAAAGATGACTAATGATGATTTACTCTTGAGCAAGGAGTAGGGAAGTTTTGTATTGGAGGTGTAGCTCAAATACTAGAGGCAGAAAAAAAATCATTCTGAATGTAAGAAAGTTGAGCACTGGAATAGACTGACTCCTTGGGAGGTTGTGGAATTCCATCAGTAAAGGTTTTTAGAGTCAGTGAACTATCTTTGTAAGAGGAACTTGTGGATCAGTGTGAGACAGGGGATTGTTCCACCTGCTTAAGGCAAGGGATGGCCTCCACCACCTCTTAAGAGTGCCTCTGTACCCACCTACCTTGATTCTAAAATTGTTGATTCTGTGATTTCAGCCTGTGGAAATGGAACAGGGATCTTTGAAGGACAAATCATGGTGCCTCAGCATCATCAATTTTCCTTGCATGACATCATCTTATGGCAATTTAATAGAAATGTTTCCTATTTGTATCTTCACATGCAGGAGGCAGTGCAGTTCGTACAGCCTTCCTTAGTCGTTCATTTCAGAACATAATTCTTGCAATGGGATTGCTCCTTAAGTGTATAGGTAGAGAAAATGAGGAAAATAACCCTAACCCTAACTGCAATTTTATGTAGGCTGGAAAGATGTACTAATTAAGTAAAAGATCAAATATCAGTACAGATACTTAACTTTAGTGTTATGATTGCTTTAGTACTTTATTTTTTTCTATTTTAGTTCCACTAAATGCAGACCAGTGTCAGCAAATCGAAATATATAGTGATTCAGTGGCTAAGCAGTTTTCTGTTGCTCATTTAGGTTATGTTTTATCACTGTTTTGCAGGAAACTTTCAGCTGGTTAAAGAGATCGTTGATGAAGATCCAAGTCAGGTTAATGTTACCAATGCTGATGGTGCATCTCCTTTAATGATTGTGGCTGTAACTGGACAGCTGCCCCTTGTTCAGCTCCTTGTTGAGAAAAAGGCTGATATTGATAAACAGGATAACGTTCATGGCTGGACAGCACTAATGCAGGCCACGTACCATGGGTAAGATATGTGCTCTCTTTGTGTCTAGCGGTAAAGCAGTTTAATTTTTCTTACATCCCAGTAGAAAAAAACCTTTTTTGATACTGACTCTAGAAGCAGAGAGGTCTTACAAGAAATTAAGAGACTCGTGACCTCAGTTTTTCATGACTCTTGCACTGCACTCAGCTTTTTGGAGCAGATCTGAATCACATTTTGATCACCACAGTGTAAGAAAGACATTAAACTATTAGAGAATGTCCAAAGGAGGGAAACAAAGATGGTGGAGGGCCTTGAGGGGAAGCTGTGTGAGGAGTGCCTGAGGTCACTTGGCCTGTTCAGCCTGGAGGAGACTGAGGGGAGACCTCATTCCAGTCTACAACTTCCTCATGAGGAGATGTACTAGTTTGAAAACAAACCAGTGGAAGACACCAAGTCAGAATAACAATTTAATAGGAAAATTAAAAATAAAGGCAGAAAACACTGGTTTAAACTGCCAGAGTCAGGATACAACCTTGACAGCCTGTCGGTCAGGGTGGTGGTAGCAGTCTGACTAAATGGTGGCTGCAGTCCTCCTGAAGTGATGGATGTGGTCCTGTTGAAGCAGTGATCCTGTAGAAGGGTCTGGTCTTCCTCTGAAGGTCCTGTGGTGACATATGTAGCTCTTATCCTCTGGGAATCCAGTGGGAAAGGCTATTTGTGCTGTTCCAAACCCCAGATTATATCCAGGTGGGAATGCTGGCTCCACCCCCTGGGCGGAGCATCTCACAATGGGCTGATTTAATTCCATGAGTCACGGGGTTGGTCCTTGATGGCTCATTAACAGAGATACTCCCCGGAGGGAGTTATCAGGGATGAGTCATGGTAGGAGATAAGGAACACTGCCCCACCTGCTTTAACAGCTTGTTAAGATGATAATAGAATACATGGTTTTGGTTACTCTTACACTGTAACCTAGGACAGGGGAAGAGGAGGGGCAGGCACTGATCTCTTCTCTGTGGTGACCAGGGACAGGACCTGAGGGAATGGCCTCAAGGTGTATCAGGGGAGGTTCAGGCTGGATATTAGAGAAAAGTTCTTTACCCAGAGGGTGGTTGGGCACTGGAACAGCTCCCCAGGGAAGTGGTCACAGCACCATGCCTGACAGAATTCAAGGAGTGTTGAAACAAAGCGTTCAGGGACATGGTGTGCCTCTTGGGGATGGTGCTGTACAGGGCCAGGAGTTGGATTCAGTGATCCTTGTGGGTCCCTTCTAACTCAGCTTATTCTCTGATTCTGGGATATTTGGACTTCAGAATGAGTGGAGCATTTGGGAACCTGAAGCAAGCTTAGTAAGTACTGGGAACATAGTGCTCCTGGCAGTCCCCAGGAGCCTTGGTGCAAATTTCAGTTTCCGTCCTTTGATGTTTTTCAGTATTGTGAAAGATACTATCACCCCTCCTGTCAGGGTTGTAAGTGTACATTAAGTTGTGAAACTTCAAGGCAATCACCCTTCCATGTGCCCTATTTTCCAGTCTTAAAACAATTCCTATGTTCTCCTATTCAGCCTTTAGTTTTCATGGAGTTTTTGGAAATGCAACCAAAATAATTGTCATTTTCCATAAAGCTCCTTTGTACATGTAAGTAAATGCTTAGGAGTCAGACCCTCAGAAACTGGCCTGGCTGGTACTTGATATGTGATATCTGTCATATACTTAACACTGTCTGAATACAGGATATTCAGTTTAGGAAGGTGAACTTTTCTCCGTTGTTCTAGATGAGCCCTCATCAAGATGAAGGTTCACTTCACTGCCTGGTAATGCATTCATTGTATAAATGCAGGTATTCTGCTCCAGCTTTTGTTTTTAGTCAGCAGATCTCACTGGACTATGCAAGTGCAACAAGGAGGAAAAACAGGAGGTCAAGTTGTCATTGCCTTATGAAACTTTTCTGAAGTAGTTCTTGGAACCTCTATTGATAGTAGTGACAGACATTCCATAGACTGCACAAAGATTAGTTTTTCTGGTGCAACTGTTTCACTTAGCAGCAGTCACCCAGCACCCAGCTGGAATAGAAGCAGCCAGCACAAACTGATGTGCAGGGCTACTGGTATGTCCCCTTGCTGGTACTCAGGTACTTCTCTTGGCTGTGGAAGCATACACAAAGCTGAGTCCTGCATGTGTTCAGATACTGGCTGTTCAGTTTAATGGAGGACTGGGTTATAAAAATTCCCTTCCTTAGTATATCAGTCAGTCTTCGTAGTATGAAACTTTGTTAATTAGTTTTGTTAATATGCTTAACTTTTGAGGTAGTGGAATTTTAGGAGTCTTTGGTATTGTTCATGCTTAAGTAAAGCTAACTTAAGTGAAGGACACCAGCTCAGTGAAAAGACCAGAAGGACGTCCCAGCCCTGGAAATAAGGGCATGACTTCTTGGGAACTTAGAGCTATCCATGAAGGATAAAAGATACCTCTAGTCACCCAAGATAATGCCAGCATCACAGCCGTCTGTGAAACCCTCTCAGTCTTGTCTGGTGTTGTAGGTAAGTAATGACAGCAAGACTGACTCCAGTGACATATGGATCAATAGATGAGCAGCAAGAATGCTGCAGAAATACAGTTGCTGTACTAAGTTTTACTATAATGAGCAATCATAGTACGAGTATTAATAATACACTTGAAGTGTACAAGAGCCCTGTGTGTAAAGCCACATTTGGAGTGCCCCAATGTGGCTGGAACATCTCATGTGTATGAGTAAATACTTATCCTTGTAATTCTGTACGGTGCATCTGAGCCTTTTTCTTAGCATGGAGAGTTGCAAATTTTCATAACATCTGGAAATCTTTGGCCTCCACAGAGCTTTAGCTAACCGTTCCTCAGGACCACCAATAGTGTGAGGGGTCTTGGGCTTGAAGGAGGAAGCAGGCAAGGTCTCTGTGAGCCAGAGGCACTAAAAAATTGTGTCTCTATGTGTCTTCAAGGTGCAGGACTGGAAAACAGGATGGAGAGATGACAGTTTTAAAGAAGAGGAGAAAAGTAATAGGAAGTATGCAGAGGAACTGTGGTGAGGATAAGCAGAATTTTTATTAGAAGAGAGGATAAACAATCGTCCTCCATTTTAGGCTAGTTTTGTGTGGAGTGAATTCAGGAGTGAAAATGTCATCTGTACGATAAGAAGTGATGCTCTGAAGTGGAGATGTTGAGATCCATTTGTCAGCTTCATTATTAGAGTTTGTAGTTACCTGTTGGTGCTTGAGAATGTTTTTTCTCTGTGTTGCTGATGCATGTCAGAATTTGTTTTTATACAAGATCAGTTGCTGCTCAAGAGTTTTGTATTAAATATATGTTCCCTAGCTTTGTTGTCCATTCAGTTATTTTATAGGCCGAATCAAAGTATTGCTTTTAAATCACAAGGAAAGTCCTATTTATTTACTCTGGTGTATCAGAGGGGAGAGGGGCTAACTGGAACGGGATGATAAGTGCCTTTTATGCAGCTAGCTTTGAGGAGCTTTTGTTGGAAGGTGTTTTTGTTGGTTGACATTTAATGCTGATTGTTTTTGCATTTTAAATGCCTCAAGGAAGTGATAATGTGCCTTCTCAATTATATAATTTATAACTGTAATTAAGTGAAGTACTGTTTGAAGTTTATAAATTATCTTCAGTCAATTTGGCTTTTCTGTATGCAATTTCTTAATGTGCAAGTTGTGAAAATGAGGTTGCATTGAACTATTAGTGATGGCATATGATGACAGTTGAACTGACCGTTGTCATTCCATCTGCTTTACTGCCCTAGGCATTAATGGCTTTCATTGGGAAGGTGTTTAGCAACATATTGCAGTGACTTCCAAAGGATCAGCTTGAGAAACTGGCTATTCAAATTAGGCTTTTAAAGCTGACTCTGCATGTTGATTAATGTACTTCGTAGTGAGTAAACAGTGACTGACAAAGGACTCATGGGAGCTTTTGAAGAGCTTGTGAACAAATTTTACACTAGGTTAGCTGTAGAACGTCTAAAACTGATCTCTAATTGAGAAGCAGTGTTATAAAAGGTTGAAAATGAAGTACTGGGGGCTTCTTTCTTCATTTACTTGTCTTTTAACATGATCAATGCCTTTTTTTCTTCCCTTAAAGAAACAAAAATGTTGTAAAGTATTTGTTAAATCAAGGAGCTGACGTTAACCGTCGTGCAAGAAATGGATACACAGCTTTTGACCTGATAATGCTGCTGAATGATCCAGGTATGCTATTTCAAAATGCTCTGGAGAAATGGACAGCATAAACAAATATAAATTCCTTCCAATCTAGAAAATACATTGCAGTTGCTGGGAAGTATCCTCTAATGTCCAGGCTGGACTGGACCAAGAAAGGACACTGTGTGAAAATGGTGGGGTTTGAGTTAATTGGTTAGATGAGTGTATACATTTATGGGATAAGAGATTTTGTGGATTCCTCTTGCCTTTGTTTCTGAAAACTGTGCCGTTTGTGTCACCAGTGCCAGCTGAGTGGCATTTGTTTGTGGGGGCACTGTTACTTTGTAGTGTCATTAGCACAGAGCTATGAGCTGGAGCTAGAAATTGCCCCTTGGTAAAGAGTAGCAAAGGGACAGGACAAAGAGCACAGTCAGAATAAAACTAGCAAACTCCTGGCTGAACCTCACACTAGTTCTGTAAAGACTGAGAATAAATCACACCTCAGGGTTCAGGTTGTTTGTATGGGAATGCTGTAGAACAAGGCAGCATGTTTTGGGGAGGCTCGAATGAGACACATTTAGTTTTTGTTGTCGTTTGTTTAGCATACATAATTTGTTGTTGTTAACCGTCCTTGGTACTTGAATTGATTTATCTGAAGCCAAAACCCATTACTGCTAATGAAGTCCCTGAATTTACACATTATGGTGGTTTTGGTTACTAGCAGATTCTTTTCCTTGTCAAAAGTAGATCACTAATAACAATGATTTTAGACAATAAATACAGTGAATTATTTTAGAACTAACTTCTAAAGAATAGTGACAGAATAGTTTGTCTTGTTACTTCTTTCTCTCTCGGTCAGTTCTGTCTGCCCTTCTGAAAATCCTACCTGACTGCTATACAAAATGCAGATTTACAGAATTTTTTTTTTTTCTTTCCTGTCTCCTGTTATGCTTGTTCTTTTTTCTTCCTCTTACTTTATTTCTTACTTCTTTTTTGTCCATCTTTTTTCTTACAGTTTCTTTTCAGTCCCTTCATTGTCTAGGCTGAACATCTTTCTCTTTGGGATTTACTTTCGAACTTCTTTTCTGCAACCTGCGCTTGAAGAAAGACTATTCATTTTTCTCTGCTCTCTTCTGTGTCAGGTGAGATAAGGGAGCATCACAATATTGTTCTTAACTTGTACAAAGTGCGTGAGGAGGTCACACACTTGGTCACACACGACTGGTTCCAGCTGAATAGCATGCTTATTTATATTGATAAATACCTTTAGAGAAGTGATAAGACTGCAGCCCACAGTGTGGCGGGAAGGCATGGGAAGATAGGTCAAGAAAGAAAGAAGGTTTGGGGGTTCATCTGCTTTGTGTTTGAGAGGTAGATCAATTGCTACTTTTATGGGATTTACGGAGAAAGTGTCAGTGTATCAGTTGTAATTTGGGAAAGCAAAACAGACCAAACATTATCTTAATTTGCTTCCTTTTAGACACAGAGCTTGTAAGGTTATTGGCATCAGCATGCATGCAAGTTGATAAAGACAAGAATAAACTGAACAACAGATCAACTCTGCCTTGTTCCAGAAGTAGGCAATCCTTAAATGTCCCAATGTTGCCAGATGACAAAGGAGGCCTAAAGGTAAATATAGTCATTCTTGAAAAAAACTCATTAATTCCTGTAATGTATAAGCAGAGAAAGTAATTGCTAAGAAGTATTTTGGATCTAATATGTAACTGGGTTTGTTGTCTGAATTCCTTGTTGACGGTGCATTCTGATTTTGTGGAGTACAACACGTGTTCAGTTTCCTTTTTGTCAGATGTCAAGGCAATGGGAAGAGTTTGCATTGGAGCATTTCAGTGCCTAGAAATAGATCTCATGATTAAGTGGAAGGTACCATGTCCATAAGTTTGGAACTCAATTTCCATTATGATCTTGCTTTTATATCTGGACAGAGGGTAGGCTACTTTATAGCCATAAATGGAAACAGGTTATTGGCACTGAAAATTAAAAAAGATCATAGTAGAGATATTAATATGAAGAGTAGTGGAGGAGTGTGCCCTTCAGGCTTACCTGTCCTCTGGCATGCTGTATCCTTAACTCAAAACTAGTGATGGTCCAGTGGGAAACAACATGGAGTTAGAACAAGTGTATGCCACTTAAACAAAGATACTGCGACTTACAATGTCTTGTTTCCAGAAGAGTGGGAAAAAGAGTTGGGTTTGTTGTTGTTGCCGTTGTTGTTGCCTATTGCCAGGCATCAGTTTGTTTAGTGAATAATCTTTAATTATGGTGTACCTCAGAATTTCCTGGAGTCCATGATGTTGTCTTTTATGTATAAATATTACCAGGATCTTGAAAACAGGCATGTTAATTACCAGGCTATTTTTGACATACGTTTTAAAGACAATTTAAAGTTCTGTCCAAATCTGTTTTGCAGTTTTAACTATGAAGGAACATGTGGTTGTTTTCATACAATTATGCTGTTATTCAGTATGATACAACTTCATTATCAGTTTAGATGGACGTATTTTATTTAGATGGGAAATTTTCAGATTAGCTTTTGGCTTTATGGAATACAGATCAACAGTGAGTTGGATTGCAACCCTTGCAGTGTTATGACACAAAGGCTTGAATTAGGGTCATAAAAGATTGTGAGATGAAATAAAAAAGCTTTGTCAATGATAAGGATGTACACACAAGTATTGACACAAATTTAATATTCTGGAATGTATAAGTATTGAGTCTCAAAACTACAAAATATTAAGTGCTTACTAGTCGTAATCAAGCTTTTTTTTCAGCAGAAACTGTGTTCTGTATATTTCTATAATAAATATAACCTGGAAGCCAATATAATCCTTTCTTCCATCACTGCTTAATGCTTTATTAATTAGCCTGTCTGACCATGAGTATGTTACATATCTTACTCTTCTTACAAAAACTCAGAGGGTAAAAATGATATTTTCAGATTTTCTGGGTGAGGAGCAATGTCATAAGAGTCATGTCTCTTTGAGCTGGCATGTGAAGAAAGGGCTAGAGAGAAGGACCTCTCCTGGGTTTTGTAGCAGCAGTATTTCCATGTGGACAACTGCTCTGTGATGAGCTGGAACTGTAAGCAAAAGATACTGGCGACTCTGCCAGTTCAGCATTTTTCTGTCTAGATCAGTGCAAATGACTGAATGTGGGGTCTGCAGGATCATGGAAATGTGAAAGTGAGAGAGAATTCATGAGGCTCACTTGCCTTTACATGAGGAGACTAAATAAACATGCCAAGAACATCTTTGACAGACATTCGGTTCTCTCCTTTCCCTGTGGTGAGGAAGATCTCATCCCACGGTCTCCATTGGCACCCAGTTCCACTGCTTGTTGCTTTTTGGGGTCAGAATTTTTTTCCCCCTGATTTAACCTATATGTCTTTTGTTGTCCATTAAGTTGATTGATTCTTGTTCAGTGGTCACTTTCATTTTTATAAGAACTGAATAAATCCTTAGAGAACTAAAATATTCAATCTTATTTTTCCTAGTCTAAACAAAATTGGTCAGTGCAAATTTCCTTGTTTGTAGGTTTTTTTTCCTAAACTTTTTACTATTTCTAGTTTGTATGTTACCTGTTGAGTGTTCTAAAATGAGTGATGAGATTCTAACCAGGGTCTCAGTATCACATAGTAGCACACAAAAACTACATCACAGATGTGTTTCCTGTTATCAGTGAAATTCACTTTTTTTTGCAGCAGCAGCAGTAACACTGTGCATCTATACTTAGTTTCTGCTATGTTGTGACTGAATTTTTTTTCTTTAGTACACCTGCTTTGCTACTTACTTCCTTTGCTCTATTGGTACACTTGATTTCTTCTTCTTGCATGCCAGCTTGACCTCTACTGAATAATGTTGATTTGGCAGTGTTTGAATTTAGAGTGTTAAAGGTGCTTAGAAAACTGTTTAGATGGATGTCTTCCATAGACTGTGAAAAACATGTTTCATTGTTGCAGTTGTTAGTGAGCATTCCCAAACCTACTATACCAAGTATGTTCTCCCAATTTGAGATCAAATCATTTGCAATTTGTCTCATTTTTTGGCTGTGGTCTTTTCCCTTTATTAATTTTACTTGAACCATATTTTTCTCAATTGTTTGATGAATGCTACATGAAACAGCAATAAAAGATTTATTAAAGTCAGGCTGCATTACAGCTTTTCTTCCCTTCTGTCACTTGACTGGTTACTCTGTCAAAAAGAGATTCATTTGGTAGAATTTATTTTCAACAAGCCTATGCCAGCTGTGTCTTATGAGCTATGATGACATATGAAGTTTTTTCAGTTATGCCTTTTCACGTTAAGCATTTTGATCAGTAAATTTTCAATTTTTCCTTTTTCAGTGATTGTATATTTGCCTTTTGCCTGATTTCTATAACTTTTTCCATACTCTTTAACTTTCACTGAAGATAATCAATATTTAGAGGTCATGTTGCCTATAATTAATCTGGGGTAATTTTAATCAATATTGTCTGGTTTTAATTTGTATAAGCTCATTTAATTTGTATAAGCTCATAAAAACAATTTGCATTCTGTTAAGCAAATGCACCTCTGTGCCTGCCTTCCTCCTGTTAATGGTATTCATACTAAAATACCTGATCACAGGTAGACTGCTTTTGAAGTTTAAAAAAAGTAAATTCTTTTCAGTCTCACATCTTTGATCACTGTTGTTGTTAACTAGTAGACTTTTTATTTTGTGATGTGTTTCTTTTATTTTTAATTTATGCACAATATGGTCCCTTGTTCCTTTACCTGCTGATGATGTAGTGGATATTCATGATCTCATTCTTCACCTCTCTCACACAAGAATTGTTAACTGCTTTGTTTCTCACCATTTTGTGGCCTCTGTGTGAATCAACATGTATGGGTAACCAAGGCAATCACCAAGCCACAGCTAAAATGAAAGGAGTAGATTTATTTTGTTACCTCAACAGCAAGGCTGGGTGCCAGAGCCATACAGGGACTCAGGCTCCAGTAGGCTTAGCTCATCCTATGACAAAAGGCTTCCTGAATGTCTGTGTGTGTTACCTCTACACAGGAATTCTACTTCTCCAAACTGGGCAGAGGATGAACAACAGTAGGCATAATAAATGGAGTTTTCCACACCTACATTTTTAGCATTCCCAGCTGAAAGGTCACTTTGAGCAGAAACCCTTCCCTTCTCTTTGATTTTAACCCTTTCCTTCCAACAGCCTCAAAACCAAAGTTGTCCCTTTTCCATATGAACAAAGTTTTATTTCCTCTTTTTTCTTCTTGCCTGTTCTTCTTCAGCAAGTTACACTCTCAATGTCAGTATTAGAGCAGTGTGAATTTTCACATTCAGTTTCTATTTTAGATGAAAATTGTTTGAAGGCAGAGATTTCCAGTTCTCCCCCTTACTCTTTAATTCCTAGCATCATTAAAAATGTCTATGGTATTTCTGAAATGGCAACACCATTTTTCTAGTTCTTTGATACTGTTGCCTTCTCCCACTGCTGCTAGATTTCAGCCTTTTGATAGACACTATTTTTAACCAGAAATGCATTTTTGTCACTTGACTGCTTCACTCTATTTAAAGCCCTTTATTACAGCTTCTGTACATGTGTGATGTGGTAGGGGTATATGGAGAGGCTGCAACCTCCTGCAACAGCAAACTAAAAACTCCAGAGATCAGTTCATCGTACTGTGAACAGCAGAAGACAAGATGAACCTCTCCAGTGTCATTACTTTCTTGCCAGAGAGCAGTAGTTTTTTGTCTGGTAACATAGTGGCTGTACTTACTCCATTTCAGGGTAGTTTGTGGTGTGACTATATATTAAGGAAGCAGAAGCACTGTGAGGAGGAGTAACAGAGATGATGGGCAGTTAGAAGTGATCTTTCTTACACAGAAGCAAGGTAGCTTCAGTGACCAAAACCAAGAAGTGCAAGCACTGTCTTTTGTAAGTTCATTGTACTCTATGTTAAAGCTAGATGAACTTCCAGTTCTTTTGGAAGGTGGATAAATGTTGAACTGTGGTAGTTTTATTGCTTTCTCTGAGCTATTTGTCTCTCTTGCCTTTTTTCATCAGATCTTTGTTTCTGAAAGTAAAGTAAATCTTTATTGGTTCTGACACCAAAGAGATACAGAAGTCTGAGAACTCTATACATTACTCATGCTCTGTGCAGATTTGAAATGGTTTTAATGGTCTTCTGCCACAAGGATTAATATGCAGAGTATAAGTTTACAGTTTATATTACTTCTACCGTAAGACAATTGCAATGACATGTATCGGTGAGCAGCTGAAAAACATTAAATGCCAAGAAGAGAGCAGAATAGGTATTGTGAGAAGAGATTGTTATCTGGATTTGCTATCACCTAAAACTGCCTTGATGAAGTGTTATCACTTTAACATGACTTTTATAAAAAAAAGTGTTCCAGAAAGGGAAGGAGAAACTTCACTAAGAAATAATCAGAAGATATTTACAATCTGATTTACCTAGAAGCCACATAATTTTTAGTTCAAATGGCATAGATTTAATATAGAGAAATGTCTTGCTAAAGATTTGAAGCAACTTGCACTGCCTGCCTGCAAAAATGTGCAAGCCTGTGAATATTGGAATAAATTGTATTTTGAGCAAAGATAGTCCTTTCGTGCAACAGTTTCCACATATGTGATATCTGGATGGATGGAGGTTATAGGTATGTAGTCCTAAGGTGTGTGTTGTTTTCACAGCTGCTATTTCCTTACCTTGCTCTTTTTCAGTTTATAGTCTTTCCAGTCTGGTGTAAATTATCTGTGTGGCAGCACTGTATGGATTGTAGATCTTCAGTTTGACAGGAATACTATCAGAACTCCTCCAGTTCGCCACTGATTTTGAAAATCTTGAGGAGAAGCTTTGATGCCCATCAGATAAGCTCATATGCACGCCTCTAAAAAGCAGAAAATAGAGATGCCACTCATTGCTTCCAGAGAGTGTAAGAATCGATGGTGAAATTGGAAGTTAATGGGAGAATTAAATATTTGCTATGTGGCTGCAAAAATTCCTAATTCAAATTGCCCTAATACTTCTGTCTACTCTGGCCTTCCAGATACTGTGGAAAAACATTTTAAAATATTTGCCAGGTGAAAAATAAGGGAAGAGATTAATATTACACATACTAATCATGGTGAAGGATTCTGTTGGTAACTGCAAACCACTTTTTTTAGTTTATTTCAGAAATTCTTTAATAGAATTATTGCTGCTGTAAGGATTACTTAATTATACATTTCTTTTCATCTTTTTTTTTTTTTTAGTTGGAACTAAATTGTTTTGTGTTCCTATCAATCTAGTCCTGGTGGAGCAGGATGTCCAATCGATTCCGCAAGCTGAAGCTGACTCAGACGTTGCGCCATGGATTTCCTTCCAATCAGTTTGCGCCTTTTCCGGATGAGCCCGAACCATCATTAAATTCCACTCTCAAAGTAGCCTCACAGAGTGATACAGACACCTCTGGAAACCTTGATGCTGCTACAGCTTGGAACACAAATAACAAAGCTGGCGGTAAAGGCAGTTGTTTTGTGGGAAATGAGCTCTTATGGGGTACTCAAAATGATACTACTTCTGATTTATTGGTTTAGTTCTGCTTTAGCTTAATATAAGTGAGAAAACCACATAATGTATTTGTGGTCTGTAGAAAGAGAGATGTTTGTACTCACTGTTGATCATGCTGAGCGCAGCATCATTTAAGCAGGAAAATGCTAATATAACCATGTTACTGCTCTTTAGTAAACACCATTAAATTGGACAGGTCACTGAAAAATGTTAGTATCTTCCATAAACTACTTTATGTAATGACAACCAATTCATTTAAACAAACAAATAAATAAATAATTCTGAGAAGAAAGAGAAATGGGAAAAGCCCAGCTTGTAAAGCACATCAACTGAAATTGTACAGCTCTCCATGAAAATCCCCTGCAGTCTGTGATGCAAAGTAAGACTTGGCTTAACTTTAGTTGAGGTGCATGGCAGTGTCATTGGAAATCCTCATGCTCTGTGCTTACTGAGGGTAAAGCTGTTGATTGTTTAAAAGCAATGAGCTATCCTTGGAAACAAAAGTAGAAGCATGTAAACAATAAAATGTCATTTATGTATTTTTCAGGTGCAAACACTGCGAAAGGAGGAAAGGACGATGAATTATTGACAACCATGGTACGTTGCACTGTTCTTGGTGTCTTCAGCCTAATTCAGAGGGTCATGTACCTCCCATAATTTTTACAGTTTTTACCTCCTGTCCTAGTCACCTCTAGAAAAAGGGCTTGTTTACAGTTGCTAGACTGAAACTGACAGGCTTTGGTACACCCACCAGTAGTTCTTAGAAAGAACTTAGTTCTGGAAAGTACTAAAAGTAGTGTGGTATGGAAGCTGTACTGATTTCTTTCGAGAGTTACCCATACCTTTGTTTGATTAGCAATGAAATAGTAAAATTGATGCAACAGCTGCTTAGTTGCTGACAAGCAGTATGAAGTGAGGAAAACATGGATGGAACATGGTACAATGGAGGTGTGCAATTACCAGGGGAGGCAACCACAAAATATTTCGTTTGGGATGTGTATTTCTGTTATTCTATTTCTTCTTTTGTTATGCTGTGGCTTTATATTTCCCTGCAGCTTAGTCCTGGTGATGTCATTTAATTTGCCTCGTTATTATCTTTATGTTCTTTTGTAAGAATTTTGAGTTCTTTTGTAAGAACTTTTGATATGACTGACTGACTGAACTCCAGGGAGCAAAATCAGTTGTGGTAGTTTTGTCTCATTCTGCAGTACACATACAGCAGGAGCACACAGTTGTTCACTGTTTCCAGGCATCCTGTCTGGGAATACAGAGAGGACTGCATTGTTATTTCTTTGGAAATTGATTTTTAACTTTCTTGTTAAAGTCAACTTGAGCAATATTTTTAACTCAGTAAAGGAAGAGACAGTTTCTGCCACGTAATGAACTATATTCATTGTATCAAATGAATAAGCATAATACTGGGGGGTGCCACAATGTTCATTGGTTTCTCTCTGTTACACTGTGTTATACTTCTCCTCAAATAATACTTTTGTGTCTCGTTTCCTTTCTGTTTAAAAATGCTTGTGTTTTCATCTTTTTGCTTAACTTAAAATTTTGAAACTACATCACCAGCTCCCAGTAATCTTTCTTAAGAAGTGAATCTTTTTCCCCGCCTTTTCTTTGTTTCCTTCTCTCAGCTGAGGAGTAGTGCTCCATTTACCAGGCTGCCCAGTGATAAGCTGAAAGCAGTGATACCACCTTTCTTACCACCCTCAAGCTTTGAGCTTTGGAATTCTGACCGAACACGACTCAGCAAAGATGGCAAATCTGAACAGATGAAAACTGCCTGGCCACAGAGAGCAATCAAGCACGATTTTAACAGCAGTGGGAACTCTGATATAGTAAGCAGACTAAATGTGTATGAAAATACTGTGTTATGCCCAGGCCCTGCTGACTAGTGAGCCATTCTATTTCTGATTAGAAATTACTTTTAACCCACTGTCTCAGCAATGGCTTGTCCTTTTAAGCAGTGCTGCTTAGAAAGAATGCACATTTGTATGGAAGGAACATAATGGAACAAAAGCTTTGTATGAAATGAAACAACTTTTTTTTTTGTTTGCTTTCGGGGGGGGGGTTTGGGGGTTTTTGATTTTGTTTGTTTGGGTTTTTCTTGTTGTGGGTTTTTTTCTTTGTTTGTTTTGTTGGGGTTTTTTTTTTGCTGTTAACCAGAATCACCAAGAGTATGCTGGAAACTGCTCTGATTTGGAAGACCAGGGACAGAAAAAAAGAGAATAAAATTGCTCAATTTTTAGGAACCGAGTAGGAGGGAAGAAATACCAATAAGACCAATATAAAGACATAATATTCTGAAAGATTAACAATAGATAAAATGGTAGCGAGTAGTGATCAAGGGGGCTTGAAGGCACATAGCCTTAAATTGGAACTACTTTAAAACTGGAAAAAGTCTCAATTATTTATGTTTTTAATAGAAGGAGCTTGCCTGATTCTGCAATGTTTTCAATGAAAATGCAAGCCAAAAGAAAAATAGGTGATTTGTCTTGAGACAGGAAATAAAACAACCTTGACAGCCTTTTCTTTTGTAGTTGGAGAAAAAGGAGAAGTGCTTACTCCCCTAACTGTAGAAGACTAGTCCAGAACTGTGTTTCAATGTCAATTCCAGAAATGGGGCGATGAAGACATTTAGGAGGAATGTTTTTTCTCTTTTCCTTTTTTTAAGTGGAAGTTAGCTTAATACCGGTAGAAGTGATTTAGGTGGAATAAGGCAGAATATTGGAAGGGAGGTGACATAACAGGAAGGTAAGTGTTTATCATCCCAAAAAAGAGGATTGTAATAACATAAGTGGATAATTGACGTGTATAAAGTGAGGAGCAGGGAAAGCAGGGGAGGACTAGCAATCAGTCCTTCTATAAGGAAAGAAGGGTCTTGCTGAGGGTATAGGAAGAAGAGAAACAGTAAGTCAGAGTTGGAAGAAGTGATTTGAGCAACAGGATAAGAAACATGAAAAAGCTGAGCTGCAAAAGCTCATATGTCAGATGGCTGGCAGTGGCCAATGGTGTAAAAGCAAACGAAATAAAGGAGGATGGGACTGAGCATTTGGGTACTGTATAGCTAGATCAGTAGTGCCTCAGTTAATAAAACTTAATAAAGTGGTGCAGCTAGCTGTTTAGATTGCTGGGAATAGAAAAATGCAACTGATGGAGAGAAAGTTTATATCACTTCTTGCAGCTTAGTTTGTAAGAAACAGAGATATGATGGATGAGAAGTTAGTGGTAGCTGTTTTGTAAGATGGGAGAGACAAAGCCAGGATTCTGCAGGAAAGAAATTTCACGAGATAATTTTTTTTTTCTTCCCCACTGCTCATAATACTGTGTATATCATATCTGAAGTGCATCATATATGCTCATTTGTGTTGGCCAAAGATGAAGAAGAATTAATGGCTTAATACGGTGTAATTTCTTCAATTGAATAAATATATTCAGTATATATATATATATATATATATATACACGTTCAATATATATGTAAATGTAAAATAAGATTCTTTCTGATATCCCTTTTGTTCTTCAGTGAAAGTTTCAGAACTTGAGATAAATAAAATAGCAGTTGAAGTTTGATCTTTACTTTTTTTAAATCAAGAAAGAACAAAATTATTTTTCATTTTGTTTTCCAGACATCTGTTAGCAAAGGTACTAGACCAGTCAAATTACCAACATTTGCAAGAAGACCAGCATCTCCTTCAAATTCCAACAACTTCAACCATTCTCCTCATTCTTCTGGTGGATCCAATAACATCGCAGGAATTAACAGGCATGGAGGAGAACTGCATAACAGATCAGGTACCATTTTTAATAAGAAAGTAATTTGTAACTGATACAGGTAAAAAATTAGTGTTTGTGATGATGGTAGAAGATACTAAACCTTTTCTGAGCACTCCTACCACTGTAAAAGCAAAGCTTCTGTAAATTTAGTGGACACGGGATTGGACTTCGAAGAACTATGTGTGGGAAGAGAAGCCTCCCATCTGTTACAGAAGTCTCAGTGGTCAGCCTATCTCATGCAGGTTTTACTGGGTCCACGCCTGGTGGATCAGGTGGATGCTGATTCATTGCACCATGCATGTAACAGAGCTGACTCCTACGCATGTTGCTTACTTTTTGTTTAAAATTAAAATCAGTTTTCAATTAAAACCAAAGCTGCAAGCATTGTACCTGGTAGTTGTTGAAGACAATATGATGAAGTGGCTCATGAAAACTGTATCCAAGTGTGTCAGCTGTGTGTGTATATAGACAGGGCTGGCTTCTCTCTTCTGCAATTTATTTTTGGTTTTTTTTCTGGAAACTGCTGGACAGATCTTAACCTTACAATTGTCTTTTGCTTCATCCAGTCAGTTTTTAAATGAAAGTGAATGTTTGAGAGTTAACAAACATTTCAAAATTAAGGTTTCCTTTACTGGGTTTATTCTATTTTTTGTTTTAGGTGGCAGTGCAGATAATGTTTTGTCTCAGATTGCAGCGCAAAGAAGAAAAGCAGCAGGGTTACCTGAACAGAAACCCAGCCAACAACACAGTCCAGTCCAGTCAACTCCTTCATCTACTCTGTCGGATTTGCAGTGTGCTCCGATTGTTGGCAATGGACATGTTGTAAAGGTAACAGGAAATGTAAAATTTTGCACTTCCAAATTGGCTGATTTTAATAGGTCATATCTCAGTTATGGGTGATTGATGCACAACACTGCACAGCCAAAAATGAATGAACATTTGTTACGTTAGTGGAAACTTTTCAGCTCAACAAAACTTACTTCTAAGTGCAAGTCTACAGAAGATGAAACCTAATAATAAAACATGATTTTATTTTATTATTAATTTTACTCTGTGTTAAAAACCAGTAAATGTAATGCTTGATCTTAGGGTAGATCTGCACTGTTATGGTTTCTCATTATTTCTTTCTATGGTCCAGATCCAGTGTTTTATGTTAGTTATTCCTGGATTTTACCCTGAAGTGGTGTAGTTAGTTTCTCTAGCTAGTTTCCCTTCAAAGGCTCAACCTGAATTCAGAGCATGACATAATTTGTACCAGGTTATGCTGACCACAACAATATGCATGTATCCAGTCTGCTCCACGAGGTGTTATTTTTAAACAGTAGGCCATCACCAAAGTCAGGTTTTGCTCCCAAGGCTGTACTACCTGTGCTGACTTACCTGTCAGTTCCCTGGAATGAATAGCTTTACCCTCATGACCTGCACATTTATGTGCATGTACTTTGAAGTTCTTAACTACTTTGTACAACATTTTTGAGGGGTAAGATTTTAAATCTTGAAGATCTGCAGAGACACAAATTAGAAAGCGGCATCATAATGGAAGATGTGACACGCTATTGAGAAATTGATGAGTTTATTTACACAGGGAAACATTGCATTTCAGAGAGCAAGAGAAAGAAAACACATAATTCAGTGTTTGTGTTCTAATGCCTGGTATTCTGCAAATGTTAGAATACGTGAGCATGAGCAGAATTTCTCCAGCTTTTGCTTATGTAATCTCCAAGCAGCTCATTTTGTTTTGTTTTGTTTTCTTTGCATCTTTCAGTGAGATTCTTGAAATTTTGCCTGAGGAGATGAAAATGACTGGAGTATAAACTTAATACTTCTGCAATCTCATTCTGTGATGTTGTATATGGCAACAGTACACAATATTTGTATTTAATCAGTACATAAAAATGATAAATGAAATAGCAAAGTTGTTCAGAAATTTCATGGAAATTTCTGGAGGACAAAAATCAGAAAGAGGTGCAACTACCAATGCTGAAAGAGTTTCCATGAATAGTCACTTTGTCCCTGACCTGTCAGTCCTGATTTTGGAGGGACTACTGTTTGCTTTTCAAAGATGAGATTGGGAGCTAAAATTTCTAACTCAGCTGGACCACCAAAGCCTGAGGATTCATACCAATTTTTTGGCATATGATAATTTTTCCTCCCTTTCCATCCCATGTAACTGCTCCCTGAGTTACAAATGATCCGTCTCTTTTTCCTGTAGACAAAACCCCTTTATCATCCTCTTCCCTCATTAAAGTCTTCTCTGCAGAGCAGCTACCAAATGGTTTTTCTTTCAGAGGCAGTCTGACCAGTATGTTTTAATTAAACTCTCAGCATGTCCTCTCAGCTTGTTTTTAGCTTGGAAATAATTTCAGAAGAGCTCCTTGTGTGGCCCCCAAAAGTCTCATTTTTCTCCAGTTATGTTAATCAGCCTACCAAGAGATAACACTTGTGCCTGTGAGCTTTGGGCTGCAGATCCAGCGGCCTTTTGTTGCAACAATGCTGCCAGTAAGAAGTTTAACTACTGTTTCCACTCACAGTGGGATACATTAGGAGGTAAAAGAGTAGTGAAGTGCACTGTGCTGCAGATCATCTTCTGGAAAGGCTGTTCATCATACTGTTGAACAAAAGATTTTTAAACAGCATTTATGCCGCTGTTGTGGAAAGGCAACAGCTTTTTCAGTGCTCTTTGCTTAGATGTCTAGAAGAGTTTCATTCTATCCACCAGTAAAAAAGAAGTCATAGTGTGGATCTCACTATAGATGTTCATGTATCACACAACTGAGGTGATTTTTGGAGTTTTCTGTTGGGAGAACACAATCAAATATGGATCCACACTGGCTGCAAAAGCTAGCAGTCTACTTTGTTGTTCTAATCAGCAATGTAAATGCTGGAAATTTAATGTCTCTGTCCACTGAGGAATGGCTTGTGTCCTCCCATTAGGATCATGCTGTCTAAACTTGGAAATAGCTGATCTAAAAATGCAGTGATATTACACTGATCAATTTTGCTAAACTTATCCATGAGGGGTGAGATGGTGCAAGCTTTAAAGAAAGGAAAAGAAAGAAACTGAGTAACATTTTACAGGATGAGGTAATTTAAATAGATGCAGACTATGTGCTAGGGAGGGAAGACCATTCTGAAACACAAATGGCTGATAACAATTTAGATGGAAATTTGGGACAGAAAGTTGAAATGAGTTCATGATGCTTTTCAGAGACCTCTCAGGTTTGTATCATGCTACATTACTTCTAGTCAGTTCAGTGCAGGACTAAGGAAGTATTATATTCTGACATGGGGTAGAGTAATGGAAGAATGTTACCATTCAAATAAGTTTTATCTTATAAATCTGCATCTCCTTCATTAACCAGAAAAGTTCCATTTATGCCATAGCACAGAAGCAAGATTGTAAAGACAGGAACCACTGTCATTCTCATTTCTTGCATTGTTACCCAGATCAACTTTTTTATCAGTTTGTTGTAGTAGCCTCAGTGACAAAAGGTATTTAGAGTTAAACTCTGAATTCAGGAATCCAGGAAAAAATCACTTTCTTTTCGGGTCATACAGTGCAGACATCAAAATATATATGTAGATCAAAGAATTTAGGAGATGAGGTCCATTGACTGTTTTTGGAAAAGACCGATGATATGTGTGCACACATTATTCTTACTCCCCATTTTAACTCATGTGTTTTCCTGTTTTCCATGCCTCCAAATGTGTTACGTATTTGTAAAATTCTTAATAAATCACTTGACTCCTGTTAGGTAATAATAAATTTGAGAGTTGACTGGAAACTTCTATTCCAGTGCAGCAAGGGGTTTAATCTGCCCAAAACTTAGTTTATGCTTGCTACATGTTTCTGATTAATCCAGCACGAAGTGCTACTTTAAATTAGCATCTCATATGCTTTGAAAATCTCTAATTGAGACTTTATTTATTTAATGAAATCTCTGAATGAAAATCCCTATTTTCAGAGTCAAAGTAATTTACTTGGTTTCTGTTACTAAACAGAATCTGTTTTCATCTCAACTGCAGGTTTTACTTTTACTTCTCCTGCCCGTTCCATGGGAGGTGGGGAGGTGTGTGAGAGGCTGTGTGGTGCATAGTTGCCAGTTGGACTTAAACCACAACAGTCCTATTAGAAAAAGAATAAATGTAGTGCTTGTGGGCAGTATTGCTTTACAAGAAATAATTTTCTTATTACAAAATTACATCCTTAATTAATGTATTTTTCTTGATGAATTTGAGAAGACAGACTTTCATCTGGGATAAAATCGCTATTGCTCCAATTATTTCAGTATCGATCAAGCGGAAACCTCTAGTTGTGACTATATGCTCTGCAGAAATGATAGGCAACTTAAGTGATATTGAAGCACCATATATAGGTAAACACCTTTTTGATTATTTTTTAACTGAAATGATTGTATCATTAACTGCAGCAAAAACTGGAAATGAGCAAAAGACCTCCATCTGGGACTTCATCTACGTCTAAAAGCACGTCACCAACTCTCACACCTTCCCCGTCACCTTCCCCATCTCCTAAGGTTCAAAACACGGAGTCTTCTGTCTCTTCTTCTCACAGACACGCCAAGAGCAACGGCTCCAGCAGTGGTACTATTACAGAGGATGGTGAGTAGCTAGCTCACTGTAATTACATGAGATTCATTCATCAAGAGCACTACATGTTTAAAGCTGTAACTGTACTGGACTATGTGTGTGTATCTGCATGAGAATTAGGTCTCTTTTCTTTCTAGAAAATTATTGTGGTGTTTCTTACAGTGAGATTGGCCTTCCTGCAATAACTGCCTTTTTCTCTCTCAAAACCTGTGATTCTTTCTATTTACAGGGAGACTGGTATCATCTCAAAGCTAGCGTAGAACCTGTCAGTAGGCCACTCTTACATGACCTCCTTCCTTTTCCCCCTTCATGGTTTAAATCCTCTTTCTCACCCTTTGCTGAGGGTACAAAACTAGAATTTTTTTTTTGTTGTTTTAGTAAATGTAGGGAAGCACATCACTACCAAGATACATTTTTTATTCATAGCAAGTCATAGCTATGTGAAGTTGATTAAGAGCTGTAGTGCATTTATTTTTCTAAATTGCAAAAATAACCTTATTACAACCTCTTTTTAACTTAAAGTTATAAGAAAGAATGATAATGTTATTACTTTTGCAGTAAGATTAATACCTTTTAAACTAGACTTTTAAGTCTAAATTACAACTTCTAAAAAGCCATTTTACTGCATTGGACGCAGAATATCAACAACTTTGTTTTCGCTTGTAAATATCTCAAAAAAAGTGAAGTAAATAACTTGACTCAGAACCTTATAAATAAGAAATGGAGGCACTTTGTACTATTTTTTTTTTTCTGAAATCATCTCTATTGATTTTTGTTTGTTTTCACTTATGCCAGCTTTGTCCATTAACACTGTAATTCCATTTGACACTGAAGACAGGTGATACTTGACCCTCTTTCTGTCCCCTTCTCATGGCGCAGCTGTAACATATTCTAGTGACTGCTGGAGCAAATCCTTTCACATTTAGTGCCATTTTATAATGATGTCTTGATAACATAAGAGTTGTTGATTTAGAGATACATAAAAGGGAGAGAATTCACTGTTGGATAACAAGGTGAATTCCCCAAGCCATCAGCTGCTCTCATCTCACCCAGTGAAGCTGGGTTTTGTGACCGCACACTAATGCCAGGATACTGTGAGTTCCCTTGTAGCAGAGAAAAGGTTGTTTGTCAGAAGCTCAAGTAGCTCTGGGTTCATTGTGTTTATAAGCTTTTGTAGTTAAGTGCTCCTTTAATTCAAGGACTTCTCTGACTCTGATTTGATTCAGCAGTAGCAATACAAATACTGATATGCCAAGCAGTAATGAGAAGAATAAGTGCAGAAGGTCTGCAGTGTTAACTTTTCTTTCAAGTGAACTTAAATGAATAAGAAAATTGATTTTCCTTGACTGTTACTGAAGGAACAGCAGGCAGCAGGGTTCAGAGGTGTTCTTTGTTTCTTTTTAGGCAACCACTTGGTGGACCATCAACAGCTTGGCCCTATTCTGAGAGCCAGTGATGTAGAGAATCATGAAAAACGAAACCATATAAGAGTAAAAGAAGGCTCTGAAAACTTGGAGAAAGGTAATCTTACCTTACTGCTACAGACTAGTATAAAAGGAGGTGCTAAATAGGAGTAACGTGGCAAAAGCAGTAAGAGCTCCAAGAACTTTAGCTTGCTCCAGGGATGTAGGTAAGGAGACAGGGTAAGTGTAGAGCAAATGAGAGTGATAAAGCAAATGACAAACATGTTAAGCAAGAGTTGTAAAAGTGAGAGGTTTCAGGTTTTGTTCAACCTTAGTGTAATAATACAGGAACTGGAAGAGGGGTAGAGGAAGAGAAAACATGAAGGGCCTACGCTTGAAAGCAGTCTGTGTGTGTGTGAAAGGTGTTTGGTGTTATAGTTGTTTGTGACAATAAGACTCTGAGCTCAGAGACCCTAAAAGTTTCTTCCCATGTTATGGCCTTACAGTCTAAGCACACCAACATGATGAAAAATGAGAAGGGTAACTAACACCCTAAAAGCAAAAAATGTTCATAATATACCTAAGGTCTTCTAGTGCACTGTTTTCTTTCTCTAAGATGATATTTTTCATCAAACAATGTGGAGAAATTCCCATTATACATTTTTAAAACTGGTTACCTTTTCCCATGGATTAACATCAGGGTGCTAAAGCTTTTTGCCTGAGACCATGTCAGCTTTTGCAAATCATGTTAGGCATACCAAGTTAGTTGAACTTAAGGTAAAAAAACCCAAAAAAACCCTAGCAGAAAATAAGACTCAGCTAGAATTTTTCTCTTCAGTTGTCTGTGGACTCTTCTACGTAAAGAAGAAGTCTTCCAAAATAGTACACAAAAGTGTGTTCATCTTGAGGTACTTGATGTCTTTTGAGAAGCTTGAGAGTGTGAGATTCTCTTTTATGTTGCTACTGATGATGAAAGAAAAGGGAAAGTCAAGAGACAAAGAAGTGAAAGCAAAGTATATTTGGTAATGGACTAGTGATGTCTTTAAAATGAAAGTGAGTTTATATGCAGAATATTAAATACAGTTTTGTTTTATAGTGTAATAATTCATGTTCTTCATTTTGACTCTGACTTCTTAGTTTAACTGACCACTTAGCTACTTAAGAGGAAAAAACAAATAGTTAGTTACTCGTGACAGCAAAGTAATAAAAAGAAAACTTTAGCTGAGAGAGGTAGTGTGTAATTAAGAGAGGTAATGTCAGGTTATTCTGAAAGTGCATTTTTGCTTTTTAACTAATCACATTTTACATGTTTGGGAAGAGTCACTGGCGGGTCCTGCAACATTTAATTTCCTTAGACTTTAAGAGGGAACACAATATTCAGTGCTCTTAGCCTTGGAAAGTGAGCTTGTAAAACTTCAGTTTTCCTCTTAGCTGGACTTCAGCTGTCTGTGTTCAAAATGCCTGGATGTCGGGCACATAAGGAGAAGAGGGTTCAGAAAGACCTGCGTTGTATCACTGTTTTGAATGAGCAGGTGTGTGGTTGCTTGCTCTACAATTTACCTTCCTGGATGATGACATAGAAATATGCCATTCAGTTCCTTGCCTGTTTGAGGAGTTTTGCTGTCTAACCTGCACAGTCTGGATCAGCCATCTGGGGCCAAGCACCTGCATTTTAGGCATTGAAGTGCCTAAGTTGTCCTTACTGATTTGGTTTTGTAAGATCCTTTTCGTGAGGTAGAAAGGGCAATACCTCGGTGTTTATCCTAGCAAGGTAAGACTAGATGGAATTACAGTATATGTAAGTAGGTAAGAACAGAGTAAGCCAATATTTCAATTTCTGAAGGAGAATAAATGTGGTTGGTTTTTTGTTACCATACATGACTATGGGAAATATAGGTTTTAATATATATTTTCAGTTCATAATGCTGAGATCATTAAAATCTTTTCTAATCCATGGGGTTGTTTTCTTTTTTCCCTGTTGTTACAGATGAGCTGACTGGCATCCTTAAAAAATTGTCACTTGAGAAATATCAGCCTATATTTGAGGAACAGGAGGTATGTCTCTTCTAAAAGATCTTTTTTTTTTACTGTTTTAGTGGAAGTAGGGTATAACACATGTTGCATCAGATTTGTGATCCGGAATCTCAGATTTCAAGTTGTACAACCGTTCCTGGTTTCAGAGAGGATCTTGAAACATGGACCAAGTGATATTTGTGGCATTCTCCAGCATACTGCAAATAGCAGAGCTTTTTACGCTAAACCTGCAACTTTTATATAGATAGGGTTTTTTTTTCCTCTCTGTTTTTACGCTCTGGTTTTTCTTTATATGTCTGTATCCAATGTGGCTAAACAGTTTATAGGACATACTGTATCATCCCTAGAATCACAGCTGGAACCTCATTTGCAGATGAAGAACAGCAGGGTGAGAGTCACTGAGATGGCTGCTTTATCTTTGTTACCCACTCCCCGTAAGCAACAGGAGAATTAAATTGGGGAATGTAGGCATCCTGGTAGATGAAACCAGTGACGTTGACTTGCTGAAGGATACAAGGAAAGGAAATGTTGCTGAAAATAAGTAAAATTAATTCATTACAGTGTTAAAGGCAGGATCAGATGTGAGCAAATATTGTGCGTTTATTTGGTCAAAGCAAAGAGTAGTGAATGGACATGCACTAAGTTGACATTGGTACAGAGTTCAGGGTTCAGCACAAGTCCAGACAATTTAGCTGCATCACAATATACTGGGTTGTTATTATTCCCCTGCATGATAGGCAAGGGAGCATTGTGTAGAAATTAATATGCTTTGTGTGTGAAGGTTATATCAATATGAAAAGTTTTAGATATTTATTCTTATCACAGCCTTATGGATATGTTGTTATAATAAAAAGTGATATATGAACAAAACCTAGGTTTTTCTCAGGAGACACCAGAAAAGTAAACACAATATTCTGAAATTCCAAAACTACTTAGGAGGAAAGGGTGAAGAAAAGAAAAGAGAGAAACCTTAGGCTTATTCAAGTAGCTGCTACTGTAGGCAGAGGAATTTCTGTGGAGAGTATATATTCTGTATGAATAGAAATTGATGGGGAAAAAAAAATCCATTAATATTTTAAATTTACTATCACGATTAGTTGAATGATTAACAGCAGATTAGAAGCCTTACAACAGAGTGGTAAAATGTGTACCATTTGGTGCTAGTAATTAATTAAAAATACTTTTTGCACAATATTTACAGTAAGTCTATACGATTAAAAAAACCCAACAAACCACTTTTAACCTGTAGTAACGAATCTTTGCATAGGTAAATTTGTCTTTTTTTCTTTTATTTTTATTTTTTTTTTTAATATGCAGGTGGATATGGAAGCTTTTCTGACACTTACTGATGGTGATCTAAAAGAGCTGGGTATTAAAACTGATGGATCAAGACAGCAAATTTTGGCAGCTATTTCTGAACTGAATGCAGGAAAGGTATATTTTGAAGTACTGTACTTAGTAAATTATTTCAAGGCTTGTTTATATAATTAATTCAACATACATTTTGAAATTCAGTTGCAGATGTTAGTTAGAAAAGTTAAATTAATTTTTTCCAAACAAAAGTGTTTCATGTATTTGATTAGTGAAAATCTTCCTTTGTGGGACTTCCTGTTCTCTTTCAATAACTCTTTCCTAGTCCAGTGAAGAAGCTATTTGTAAACAGGAGCAATATTGCAGTTTCTGAGTATTGATTTCAGCGGTGCTAAAAAGAATCATCTGGCTGCAGTAGTCCAGCTAGAGAATGCAGTATAAGAGGAAAGGTGTCCTTTGGTTAATGTAACAAGTTTTGATTCCACTGTAATTAGATAAATAGCACTTCTCTCATTTCTTACTCTTTTATTGCCTTTGAATTTTATATCAATATAAACAGATTTGCTAAGATGTGTACAGTTAACAGTGCTCTTGTCAGAGGGAGTAGGTACTGGAACATGTCTTTGATTAGGCCTGCTGAAGCTTCTCAGCAGCTTTTTTAGATTTGAGGTCCATTTGCTCTCTAATAGTGGAAGCTCAGACAAACATAACACAGAGACAGTTTCCCTAAGTTAAAATCAACAGTAGTGATGAGGCTAAAAATTAGGGGAAGTGGATGATGTTCCATGCTAGTATATACAATGAAGAGAGGAAGAAAATAATGAAAATGTTTCTATTGTTGTCTGGTAGTTTCAGGAAAAGATTACTACAAGGTTTTCTATATGTCTGTGAGATAAGGATTTGTTATTATTTCTAATGGTATACTGAACATAGACACACATATTTGCACATTTGTTGCGTACTTTTAATAAATTCATTTTTAAACAGAAATTTAAGAATACCTTATTTTACTTTATTGTTCTTTTACAGGGTCGAGAGAGACAGATTTTACAGGAAACTATACACAACTTCCACTCTTCCTTTGAGAGTAGTGTTAGTAACACACGGCCGCCAGGTCATTCCCAATGTAAGTAGCACCTGAAATTAATTGAAAAATGAATTACAGGTTGAATCACAGAATCACAAAATCAGTTGGGTTGGAAAAGACTTCTGAGATCATAGAGTCCAACCTATAACCAAACACCTCCATGACAACCAGACCATGGCACAGAGTGCCACATCCCGTCTTACCTTAAACACCTCCAGGGATGGTGACTCCGCCACCTCCCTGGGCAGCCCATTCCAATGTCTAATCATGGTTTCGGTGAAAAAAGTCTTCCTAATGTCCAAATGTGTGGATATTTTATTTAATACTTGGCTGGAAGACAGAATATTACGAACAAGCCAGTTAGCTGCTTTCCTGATTAATGATGTGTGTCTCTTGAGCTGAGACTGTAGAGAAGATTTCAATGTGAAAAGTAGAGATACCTGTGAGATGTTCATACACCCTTCAGTACTATCTGAAATAAGCATAAGATTTGTGTTTTGCATTACTAAACACAGAAAATGGATGTAAGTATAGCAAACCAGAGTATACAGTATATTGTCTATAGTGTCTGTATGTATATATGTAGCATCAGTGGGAGGTGTTCCTGTATGATACATAATTAACTTCTGCATACTCTTTATAGGAGACACTTCAGTATGATCAGGTAGAATAAATATATTCAAGATTTACAATTTAGCATAACGGTTTAGGCAGCTATGTTAGTTATGTATTTGTGTATGTATGCATTTAGTTACTTTGCATAGGTGGTATTTTTATATTATTTGTAGTTGGATTCTTTGGAATACATGTATTCCAAGCACCAGTGTTACCTGCTAGCCAAGCTGGAAAAACTGCTTTTTAAAATGCACTGTCTGTAACCAAAACATACAGGAAGGTGTTGCTGACCTGTAATTAATGAATACATTTCCTGCACTCTCAGATACAAAAATTGCAAATCTCTGTCCTGCCAGCCACCTGAAACAAAGACACTCAGCTGTTACTCCAGATTAAGGAATGGGGCATAACCTATTCACATGTGCTTCTGTATCCATGTTTTAGTAGAAACAGTGAAAGCCATTGACTAGCCTTGAGAAGTTCACCGTGTTAAAAGTGCTTCTTCTTCAGTTGTTTATTTTGCTGCTTTCATCCACTCACAAAATAATTTCATTTGTTATGGGGCTATGTTAAATAATTCAGGTGTTGTATGCTTTAGGAAACCTTAATAATGAGCTAGTCCCAGTTGTTTCAATCTCAGTCAGTCTAGCACTTCGCTAGATATGTGAAAGCAGGTGCTAAGTGTTGACCTGCTGATGCGTTGGGGAAAACCGGGAGTTGCTGGGGTAGTTAGTGAATGTGGGCTACTTGCAGTATTCTGTGTAGTCTGCTTGGCTGAAAGCCACTATCAGATGTCCCTGTATGCATTGTGCAACTTTCCATTCTCAGTATAGTCAGCAGGTGTGGGAACTTCTGGATGTCTCTTGGTAACATCCCAGAGCTGAAGAGCCTCTTCTGTAGGTACTACTAGGTGAGCAGAAGCTATTTGGGATTTGAATACATGGTGCAAAGAATTACTCAAGAACCAAAGAAGCATAGAGGCGTAACGTACCTGCAAGCAACTTGCTGACCTTCAGTGTCTTGAAAACATCAAAGGACAAGAATGGTGGCACAGAGCTGGGGACAACATCCTTTTGTAAGAATGGAGGCGACAGTTGCTCCTGTTGAGCTTTTGACAAGATGCTGCAAGAAGGCTGCATCAGAGATCTAGCTTTTGGGTTTTTGTGTGTGAGACCTCCATGATACAGATTTTGTTGTGAAACACAAACAGAAGCACTAGCAGAGAAGAGGAAGAGAACATGTAGATAAAAGAAGTTTCTGCATCAGGTAAGCTGCTTTTTATTGTAAAAAGTAGCAGTGGAACCCTTACGCAGTCTCTGGAACTTGAAGTAATTTCCAGGAATGTGTAACATTTTAGAGCATAAGAGCAGCTGTACCAAGTCAAATCCAAGGTCCATACAGTTGTGTTCAACTTTTTCATCCAGTCTCATCTGACACTGATGTGAAGAGCTGCTTGCTTTCGTTTTCTGTGAACTTGCCATGTCCTGATTTCTTTTGCTTCATTGTACTGGATCAGAAGATACAGTAAGCAGTTGTTTCCTCTTCACTGCCTCCATGCCACTGATGATTTCACAGATCACTGAGATACTCTTCTCCATTCATGTTTTTTTCCAAATGGAAGGCTTATAGACTGCTTTGTCATTTCCTACACCATAGATTTTCTGTTTTCCTTTTCTGATATTACCTTTTCAGATGTGAAGAGATATCAGCCCAGCATACAGTGTTCAAAATGTAGGCATATTATGGATTTACATGACAGAATGATGTTTGTTTTTTAGTTGTGTTCTCTGCTTTCCATTCTCTTGCCCTTTCCTAGTTATTTCTGGTACTTTGCTGTGTTGACTATAATTGAAGATTGAATTGGCATTAATTGGAATTACCTCTTACAACCCAGCTGATCCACTGAGTTTGAGCTCACAGCCTATAATTTTATATAAACACACATACATCTTCTTTTCCATTCACCTTACTTCATATTATTTCATATTTATCTTCACCAAATTTTGTCTGCTGTCTTATTGTTTAGGTGCAGATGTCTCATGAAGTCCTTTTGCCACTCTTCTGTTTACCTTTCTTTTTATTTACATGGATAACTTAGGAAGGTTTGTCCCTTCACTCTATATGCCCTCTCAAAATCATACATTGAATATACTGTTCATATCCTGAAAATCCTCATGCAGATCCCTGTGAAATACTAGTGGTGAATCTCTCTGCTATGGAAAAAATCATGATTTACTGCAGCCTTCTGTCCTCTGCCTCCCTAACAGATTATTTATCCACACAAGAAATTTTCTTTCTACCCTGTTGGTTCCTTATTATCTTAAGAGCTAACCTTGGACCTTGTGAAATGCTTTGCCAAAATCCAGGCATCAAATGGACCTCTTATCTACAGGACTGTTGGCACCTTCAAGGAATTCTAGTAGGTTGGTGGGGCAAGACTTCTCAAATCCCTTTTTGATTGTTTTCCAGAAAACTTTAGATTGTTTGTTACAGTTTTTGCTAATCTGGTTGGTATTACTGTCCATCTCACTGGTCTCTGTTTCCCTACATTTCATCTCGAACTGTTGAAAAGATTTGCATCACTGTTATCACATCTCACTTATGTGACAGTATAAACAACACCCTGTGCTCTGTACACAGCAGTTCAGCTGCTTAATCCTTGTGCTTCTCTAGGACATCTGGCTTAGAAATTTGCTGTTACTTGCTTTGTGTATTTGTTTCATACTCGTTTTTGCTAGTACTTCAGGTTAAGATATCTTGGGCTCCCACCTATAGAAGGCTTCTGAAATGGAATCTTTCCTAAGTTTTTCTGTGGTGAATACAGTTAGTTTTTTCTGGTGTGAACTTACTTCTACAGCTCATTACAGTCTAATCATTGATTTACGTCATGGCATCTGTAATTGGCTGCCTCCTGTGGTGCGTTTGAAAAGTAATATGTGACATTTTTATGCTTCTTGCATGGTCTATAACATCTCGTTTCTCCACAGCTCTTCATAGGAGCCTGTCTGGACACCATTTGCAAGAAAGCCACATCATGATTTGCCCTTTTAGAAAGCTAGTTGTAGCTCACAGGATAATGAAAACATTCTGCTCTTCCAACTGTGTTGGTTTCACTGTTTTCCACGCTACCCTGTGATTTCGTGAATACTTTGAGTCATTTTAAAAGCTCAGTACCTAAACCAGAGTGGCTGTCAGTGTATCTCTGCTTTTATGAAGTTTGCAGCCTGTAGGGTTATAAAGAAGAAAGTGAAATAGAATCTAGGTGTATCCATAAGAATCAGAAATGAAAAAGCAGGGGGAAAGAAATTGAATCTTTACTTTCTGGAAATGTAGTTTATAATTTTGGGAGGTCTGTCGACTGATTATTATCACCTAGTCTGCAAATGTCTGCAGCTTCTACACCCTTCCCCATCCATAGCTCCAGTGTCCCCTTAGCTTTAGTTCCGCCCAAAATGCTCCAGTCCACGCTGGCCAGGCTCAGTCCCTCCCCTGCTACCACTGGGTCAGGAGTTGTTGCTGGTATGAGAGAGCAGGTGGCAGAAATAGAAATGCATCCAGATAAGTGTTTATAGGATGGAAAGGAGAGCTGCAGTGATTATCTACATTCACCCTTCTAGGGAATACACTAGAAGGAAAACAAGGAGAGGCAGAATAAATAAAAGCAAGACCATCAGAAGTAGAGGATTGATGGTACGACTAATTTTACCCAACAGGCTTCTTTAGGGAACATGCTACAGTTTCTTCTGGATTTTTTTTCTGGCAGTTCAAAATCGGTTGGTGATATCTTGTAGCTTCTGGTTGAGCACCTCCTGCTGAGATCATTACTCCTGAGCTCCCTGTTATACTACAAGAACTCGTGGAAAAGTTGTTGAGTATTTGTTGGGTTTTGGCAGATGAGCTATTCCAATTATAGTAAGGCTCACAGTTGGGAGAAAGTTTCTTTTGTACATCAGTTGCTGTATCATCCCTGGGGCTGGAAGTGAGTTGATTCTGCATTGCAGAAAAGAACAGGCTTTGACAAACATTTGCTTTCTGTCAGAAGTACTGAGACTGCTTCTCTCTGCCCCATGCCTGGGACACTGGGTTAGGCTGTGGGAATTCCATGCTCCAGTCCTTGCCAGACCTGCATAAGGCAGAGCAGTGTAAATAATTCAGAGGTTAAGCCTTTAGGTTTGGAGGCACCATGAATTCTGAATAGGCAAATAGTACTTGCATGGGCAGTGTTGTCTCCATCTCTCTTTTGAATGGAAATTATTGGTTACTTTTAGAAAATTCTAATGAAATTATTCATTCCAAGAGTCAACATTTTGGCGGGTTTTGACACTTTGGTAGTTTGGCTACCATTACAGCATGGAAAATTGACAATGCACCCTGTCCTTGATAAGAGAAACTACTAGGAAGATACTGCGTCTTTGTAGCCCAGCAAATGTGTCCAGCAAACACAGAATTACTGTGCTGCTTTGCCATTTAGAGCGGATGACCAGCCCATGGAGGCATGAGGCAAAATGACTGCTCTGAGGAAGAAAATGCTCCTCCTTTGTCTGGCCTCCAACTTCAGTGAAACAGCAAGTGGTGGCATAAAGTCCAGCTTTCTGAGAGAATGTGATTTAACACATTATATTACCCTAGGAAAAGTTTCTGTTTGCAGTTTGAAATGACCTTTTTGCTTACATGATTCTGGTAGAAAAGAAAATTGGACTTTCTGAATGCCCAATTGCCAGGACTAATTGTTTAGTTTATTTTGGGGGGCTGTGTCAAGATTCATGCACCCAATCAAATGAATGCAATCTCCACCATCTAAACACCACTTCTGATAGATGGGAAGAAAAGGAGAAAATCCAAACATCTGGTAGCAGCAGTGAACAAAGGTGGGACATAGATATCAAAAGAATAAACTACATATTCTCCAGACAAAAGTTTAAATGAAGAGTAGCTATGCCTGTGATGGAAAAAGAATATGATTCAGTGTATAGTTAGTTGAAGTTCCGGTGTTCCGGTTTCTCTTTACATAATATAGTATGTTGTGTATATTGATAGATACATATATATCTGCAGATACAGAGTTGTTTGTATATTTACTTTTCACTTTTGGATTCAGAGTCAAAAGTATCAAGTGGAAATTATCCAAAGGAGGGAATTAGAGATTGAAGAGTGAGAAGTAAAAATAGGAGCAAAATCAATATAGACTTGCATATAAAAATCATACAGGATTCAGCTAATCACTTGCTGGAAAAGTGCACATTGAGAAAAGAGGGATACTCAACACTTTGTGGCAGTAGGTGACCTTTTCACACATGAGTTTGACTTTTTATACCTTCTCCATACAGGAGACGTCTTAAGATGAGTAAAATGAATTACAGGATCAAATTTTTAGATTCTGGTATAACAATTACATTGGGAAATGTGGGTCTGTTTCCATTAGTTGTGGAATTACCCTCTTGTTTACAGCTGTGAGTCTTGCTGGTTGCAGTTTTTCAGACTTTTCTTTTTTTCCCTCTTACAGCACCTGGCTGCTCTTTAAAACCACAAGAAACTGTTTCTTCTAAAAGGTAGCTACTGGAACAAAAGACTTTTTTTCTTCTGGTGGAGTTTGGCATCTGACTAAGTAAATCCAAGTGTACAAATGAAAATTTGAAAAGTTAGTCCTGACTACACTGACATAGGATTTTCTGCAGTAATGTGCTTAAAATACAAAACCCACAAAAAATCAAAGAAAATTATAAAGAGATGACTTCTATAGTTCAACTTAAGTGTTGAATTATTCAAAGCATCAGTGGTCTGGATTCAAGAATAACCAAGAAGAGCAGGAAGAATGGATGAACATGCAAGAAGATGGATGATTCATTCCACTCTTGCCTCTAGATGAAGAACCATGGGAGACCTACATGGGCACAGTCAAGAGCAACAAAAGCATGGAAGAAGGCGAGAAGAACACCACGAATAGTGACACCTTCTACATGGGGAAATACATAAACTGAATATGCCTCTATTGATTGGCTAGATAAAGGAGTCCAGATTGAAAATGTAATGGTTTCATGGGAAGAAATATAAAGAAGTAATGCTGCATTCTTCATTAACCAAAATATACTTTATCTATTCAATATTATGAGATTAGAACAGCAGTAAAAGTAAAAAATGAAACACCTATTTGTAAAAACAGCACTTTATTTGAGGAAATGCATAATCTGTCACCAATATTTAAACAGAATGTTAAAATATCTTATATTGCTGACTTTTTTTTGAGAATAAAACCTTTTACCTGGTATTGGCTGGGTTTTTCTGAACAGTAACACTAGCATATCCTTAAAAGTACATTTTTTTAACTTGATTTTGTAGCAATTTTGAAATGAAAGTTACAGTAATTACAAGTAGAAATAATTTTCTGCTTAGTAAATACCATTTTTTGTTAAGCAGTTAAAATGCAAATCATCAGGAATTAAAATACAAGTCATCAGAAGCCTCTGACACTATATTTATCTTTGTGAGGACTCAAATACTGCAGGTAAAGACAAAAAGATCTTGGCGCTCCAATTACCTGAATGTTCTCAGTACATAACTAGAGATTTCACATTTCAGCATGCTTCTCACTGTACTGGTTTTCGAGTTTTGCAGAATTAGGGATAGAATTTGGGTGCAGTGATAAAAATAATAGCGCCGGTGAAAGTTGTGGGGTCCTGCTGTCCTGCAGGTGTCTGGATATGTCAGCTAGGTGTGCCAACTGTTTCTGGGATGGCTTCATTGGTTTGGCCAGCTGAGGTACCACTCCAGGATTCAGGCAGCAAACAGCAGAGAGGCCAAGCTGCAGTAGGTTATGCAGCTGTGCTGTGTCAGAGCTGGCTTCAAACACTGGCAGCTTAAATCCCCAGGAGGAAGAGGAGAAGAGGTTGCAGAGGGGTATTGCAGAAAAAAAAGGTGATTTTGAGCTGATAAGGGCGATCAGAGCCTGTTTAGTACCCTGAGGTCATTGCTGGTCATGCTAATAACATTGCAGGTGTAACTGGTAGAGCCATGTGCAAAATATTTTTGTTCCATTTTTTAGTACACATATGTCCCCAAATTTATAAGACTATCAACATTTAGAGTGGCATTTTATGTTTCTGATATGTCTTAGGCTGAAGAAAACCACTCCTTAAGCAGTATTCTGCTTCAGGATTAATTTCAGCTTTAGCATAAAAATACATAGTTTCTGCTTTCACAGTTTTCAAGAGCTGCTACTAAAGATAATATGGCAGGAGGATACCTACTGAAGTGTTGGGGGCAAACCATATAGCGTTAAGCTAATGGCCATGTCCTTTCCTGAAGAAACGTGGACAGTTTTGGTCAAAGGACCTCAAAATGCAGCAGAGAAACAATTGGAGGTTCTTATTAACAGTAGCAAACAGTAACATTGCTGCTTTTGACCCTTATTACTTGAAGGGAGAAGTACTCACCTGCAGAAGATTGAGGTGTGGGTGTTCGGGGTTTTTTTTCAGGCCCTTTTCAGTAAGACATTGAACAGTTCAGTGCAGAAAACACTTTGCAAGGTTGATAGAGGCATTTTCCCTGTGATCTAAGAGGATTCAAATTCATGTATACTACTGCCCAGAAGACTCTAGTAGTCTCAGGGCTATAAGGCAAGGTAGGGGCATGCTTCATTCTTCTGGGTTAATCTCTCTCACTGTGAAGAAAATAATTCAAGATTCATGGACTGTGGCCCCCTAAGACATTGGTCTAGGATAGGGTAGAGTTAGGTTTTAATTTCTCTAGCTGATAGATTTATTAACCAATTCCTAAGCTACGTAGTGACTGAGGATAAACAGTGCAGTAAATGTGGGAATCTTAGCCCAAGTGCATCAAAGAACAAGCAGAAAAGAGATTTAAATGGAATGTAACACTGTCAAAGGAGACCTACTGGCATATACATAAAGCTCTTTGTGTTGACGCAACAAGAAAGGGTTCCTCAGACTGTCCCATCAACAAATCCCACTATGTGAAGAGCTGGCTTTAATAACACAGGAACAAAAAGACGTGGTTTTAGAGTATGGGAACCTTTCATATCTTCTGCTGCACTTAGTTCTGAAAGGTCTGTTTCTTTGGCCTGATTCCGCTGCCATCATAAGAGGAGAAACGAAACAGGTTGTTTACCATGGCTGCTTTTTCTGCCTTTGAGAGGAGGTAAGTATGAGACAGAGTCCTGTATCGTGTGTCTGTGTGTCAGGGCTGGCACAGGCAGCTCTTTAGTTGGTAGTTGGTACCAGCACCGGGGCCTCAAAACTCAGTATCTTACTGGCCTAGACCAGAAGTTTGTTTCAACTGTCCAGACCTCTGCTGGCATTTGCCAGGCCTTAAGGCATCCAAGGCATCCAGAAGGGATGCCAGACAAGACACTGTGTGAGGGTTATGATCAGGTTGTTTGTTGCAGCCACTTGGACAAAGAGACCATTCAGAGATGGAGACTGTCATTTCATTGACTTGTCTTGATTTGTCACAGACTTTCAAAGGTGAAAGTTTTTTTTTGTTGTTCCCATTTGCTGTTCATTTTCTGTGTCCTCCTTTTCAGTTTAAATGAAAATCTTTGTTGGCAAACTTTGCTTACCTCATAATGAAAAGTGGTATCTTCTGGGTTTTACCAAAGAAGGAAATGCTACAAAAAACTCTTCTTGTTATGATTCAGTCTAGCATTACAGACTTGACTAATCTGTAGTTATTAACCCTAAGATTTTTCTGAGGAGTACTGTTATTTTACAAGAAGCTTTTATAAGTTTCTTTGAATTTAATTTTCTTTTTCTGCTCTTAGAGCATTAATGAAGATGAGATTTTAAATAAAGATACTTTGTTAGCTGGAAATTATTCAAGCAGTCATCTATAGTATTTCTCATGCTTCAGCAAATGCCTCAGAAGCCAGGTACCTTCTCAAGGGAATAACTTTGGTTTCCAGAGTGAAGGGGAACATAAGAGTTCATGCAAAGAGATTTCTTTAGTACCAAGATCAGCTTAATTTGCCATTGCTTGGCTTGTCTGACTCTGACACTAATAGCCTCAAACTTGCCACTTTATTGTATTTCAAAGCCCTCTTGGCAGTACAAGAGTACATTTAGTGGGAACAGGCTTTGTCCATTAAACCCAAAACTTCTTGTGCTATATTTAAAGCTCATTTGGAACACTTAATTTCCAGTCTCTCAGAAGTTTGTATTATTGAAATAAACTGTTAATGCAATGTCCTCCTTAAAGTGTCACAGCAAGGAATTTTTTCAAAGCAATTTTTGCCACTTGTCATTCACAGCATTCCATTGTGCATTAAAACTTAATGGAGTTAACACGCAGTCATAAAAACAACAGCAAACAGATTTTTGAAGTATGATTGCCATATTCCCAGCATTGCATCTATAGCACGTTAATTGGCCTATTATTTCTCTGAGTTTTTAAGTATGTACAACACTCTCAAAACAGGTCTGTCTGGTCTTAAGAGGAGTGTGATATCAGGGCTGTTAGCATAGGGGTAGTGCTGTACTAGGGAAGGTTCTTGAAGGTGATAAACAGGTTAAAGTGAGCGTTGAAAAACAGGCCCATTCAAGACACTTCCTTATAAATAACCTAAAAATATTACACACTCGTGCATACACTTGATACGTGGCTGTGAGTGCTTGTCTTTAATAAGCCTAAGTGATTTGTTGCCCCACAGAATCAGTGGCCTTCAATTAGCCGGTGCAGAGATTTCCTGTTTTTCTGAGTTGTGGAACAAAACCATTGCACAGACAGCAGCCAACAAAGTGCAATAGATTTGATCACAAGGGGCCTGATTTCAACTGTTCTCCACAGATTTCTCCATATATGTTTTTTCCAAGTCACTCTCTGCCACCATTATTTCCTAAGAATGGGAAGAATGAATAAAAGGAAAACAAATTGAGTAAAAGCTAGAGATAGAAGCACAGCTGCTAGATTGGGATTTCTGATTTTCTTTCCAGGATCTGCCTCTCTTTTAGGTTGTTTTTGAATAGTCAGAATTAATATTGAATGCCCTGGGATTCACTTACTTCAGCAGCTCAGGACTCCAAAGCACTTACTCTTTGTCACAGACTTAATTCAAAATCTGTTGCTCGTATACCTTTACTTAGAGCAAACAGAAAGTATCATTCTCTGTGCTAGTAATTAAGTGGTGTATGCAGAGATCCAGTTTTCCAGCTGCTTGGGCCACAGAATACAGAGCAGCGCTCCAGTTTATAGATGCTCCTAAAACATGGTAGTGTTTATCTCCTATCATGTATTTTAATTGCTTATTTGGTGTATGTGTCAAGCACACACACAAACTGTAGTCCTTAGCGATGCCACAGATACATTTTACAGAATCACAGAATGGCTGAGGCTGGAAGGAGCCTTTGGAGTACATCTTGTCCAATGCCCCCCTGCTGAAGCAGACCGCCTAGACCTGGTTGTCTGGGACCCTGTCCATTGGTCTCCCCTCATCAAGTGAGATGCTCTTCATAGAAAGCTATCAGGTTGGTTAGACATGATTTCCTCTGTTGTAAATCTGTGCTGACTACTCCCAAACACCATCTTAAAATAACTGGAAATTATTTTCAGAGTTATTTTCTCCATCACATTCCCCAAAGTCAAGGTGAGACTGATAAGGTCCAGTTCCCTGAATCCTCTTCCCATTCTTGAAGATAGGGATGATGTGCTTTCTTACATTCTGCAGAAACCTTGGCCAATCACCACAACCTTTTAATGGTAATTGAAGCAGGTTTGCAATGACACCAGAGAACTCCCTCAGTACTTGTAGGGTGCATCCCATCCCAGACAGGTCCCATGGGCTTGTCTGTATCATACAACATCTCTTGGAATGCCATGGAAGGATATTTTGTCATCTACATATGTCCCTCAGACAATACCATGGGTGTTATGCATACTACACCTCTGCTAGTCCCTCGGTGGCTTATAGACATCCTCTTACAGTGGATTTATAGTGCTTTGTCATCTCTATTCCAAGCATCCCATCATTTTCATTGCACAGCAACAGCATTCATGGTTACCATTCTCTGGGCATGCTATGTTGCTTCTTAGCCTACACAGTGATACGTAAACTTCGGGGTTTTTCTTCTAGTTCCTTGGAAAAAGAGAGTGAACAGGTTGCAGCTGTAATTTACCAACACTTTTTTGTGTTACCAGCATTTGAGCAAATCCAGCATCAGCATGAAGTGGGCAAGGGTCTTTTAAAATGCTGAGACTTTGGTGGGCTCTGAATATTCTGAGGAAAAGGACCTAGTACATACTGAACACTGCAATACCCTATATTTCCTAGCCCAGCATAACTTCACTCTTGGCACTCATCATGCTGACAAGTGCAATAAAACAAATACATTCAAATCAGTGCACAGTTAGGAAACAAGCTATTAGATTCAGAGACAGATAGCAAATCCTGCGGTAACAGAATGCCTCTCCTTGGTGTAGCCACAGGTGGTTTCCTGTGTTTTACCCAGATTACAGATTGTGAAGTCATGCTGACTAGTCCTAATGATTCAGCCAGCCAGCCAGCAGACCTGGGTCCAACTCCCAGGGAAGCGAATCGCTCCAGGTGCTGTTTTTTGCACAGCAATAATTACTTGCAACGAAGCTCTTCCTTATTTCCTCTGTGTGAGGCGAGATGTACCTTCTGATGATTCCTGAAATGTAAACTTTGATGATCGAAGATACTGACTTCTAACATTAATAGCATCAATTTGTTGCCCAGTTTAGAGGACAGTGGTGGTCTCGGATTAGGCAGTGGCCCATGATAGCTGCTAAATATGCTGGGGTTTGTGATAGCACTGCTTAAACATAATAATGGTTTTCTACTTGTGGCAAAATGCTTGCTGAGCAGTTGTAATAAAAAAAGAAATGTCCCTTTTTACCTTTCAATAACTGAGTATTGAACTAAAGAGCCAAATACTGGCCTGATTTGTGCTGGTGTAACTCTACCACATCCAAGCCACTCTGGATTTAAGTGCAGGGAATTGCAAAAGAATCTGGGCTAAAATAATCTAGAAATGGAGTATCCCACCCACCATGTCTGGTCGCATAATTTCTTTGCAAACACAGTGTGCGTGAAAGGACACCATAGGTATGTTCTTAGACAAGGAGCTGCAGAATGTGTTTGTTGTGTGGCTTCAGATACCTTTATAATATTGCTGGTGGCTCACCTCCCTGTTGGCATTACGCCATTGTTTAACACCTTGGAAGTCCCTGCCACTCTCTAATCTGATGAGTAGTTACTTGATAAATATTACAAATGTTATTGATGGACTCGTTTTATAATGCCTTTCTTTTCTGTTGGATCGAAGCAACACAAAGAGCAGTTCATTTATAGAGATGAGGGGACAAAGAGGACAAAAGAAAACTACCACAAAAACCCCACCAGAAAACCCTGACTTGGTTGGTTATATCAAAAAAACTAAGAAAATTATTTAGGCTGTTTATTATGTGGAAATTAGCAATAGCCTTCTCATATGTTAGCTATTATGTACATGTGAATATTTTAGATTAATTTGGGAGAACTGTACATAAGCACAGCATGAGAAACTCCTCATTTCTCTTCTGGAGACAACGTGCAACGGAAGTATTGCATAGCCATTTCACAAGCAGAACATGCCAAACAACTAGCAAATACAGAAGGCAGAGTTGATGATAGGATGGAAATCCATACTATACTGTTTTCACCTTCTGTGTCTGGCTCCCCAGGTTACACTGGATTCCTTTTAGTTTGCTTACACACATACAGAAAACCCAGATTCTTTGTTTTGTACCTTTAAGAAGACATCTGACAAAGACACATGAGTGATTTCCTAGGTGAAACAAGGATGAATCAGGAAGGGAATAAGAGGAGAAAGACACTGTCCTATGCTTTTTGCATTTTAAAATTAAAAATGGCACAGAAAGTTGTAAAACATGAATGAGAGCTGTATAGCTATATTTATGTTAAAATGCAGTATTTTTAAAATCAAAACCACGCACACCTAGAAATTTCCAATAAAAACTTAAATGTTTACTTTCCCTTTCCAACAACAGTATTTTTGCCAGCTTTGCTGTCTCAGTTTATGTACCTGCTTTTTTCAGTCTGTCATCCTAGGTTTTTTAACATTCCCCAATGAGCTCATGTTCCCTGTAAGTGCTTATTATCAGAGCCAAGTGCATGTTGCAATCCAGATAATTCACTTCACCATTGTGTTGCTTTTTAGTTATACATGTTAGACATGTATATTTATAATGCAATGAAACCTTAAGCTGAGGTCACTGGATGGAAGAAGTATTTATTTGTCTCACAAGTTTGAATGGAAGACTATGTTCTTGGCATTAGTTATCATGTGATGCATTTGGGGATGAGTATGCGACCAGAAGGGAGTACGTCCTGAGTTCTGCTCGTGCTTGACAACAGACACATTATGTGATGTTGAGTAAACACTTTTCTGCCAGAGTTTTCCTTCACCAACAGACAGCTGTAATGATTCATCCTTAGCTGGTTAGGCAGCCACCAGCACTGTCAACAGAAAGCTCCAAGAACAATTAACATTGGCATCAGTGTCAAACTGCTCTTGGTATTTTCTAGGTGTTGAAATGAGAAGATAAAAACACTACAAAAACATTCACAAGTATGTTGGTGCCCGGATAGGAACACCACCATCCCCAGGCTTTGGCTCATGCTCCTTCTCAAGATTCATGGTGAAAGTTGCAAGAGTCAGCATGAGTTTGCCAACTGCTTGACCAGTCTGATATGACAGTCTGATTTGCCTTCTATGACAAAATGTCTGAATTTGGGGATGCAAGGGCAGCACCTTGACTTTTGAAAAGCTTTTAACACCTTGTCTCACAGTATTCTTTTATCCAAAGTGATATACCACAGTTTGTATGAGTGGATAACTAGGCATAAAAAATTGGTTGGATGGTCAAGCTTAGATAATAGTAGTAACAGTACCTCAGTTTATACAGCAGAAACTACAAAATTCAACAGGGACAAATATCAAGTCCATCACCTGGGAAGGAAGAACCCTGAGCAAAAATACAGGCAGAGTGGTGGGGAGCAGCTTTGTGGAAAAGGATTTGGGGGCCTTGGTGGACATAAGACAGGAGCACAGATTGCAAAGAAGGCCAGCAGCATCCTGTGCTGTACCAGCCACCGAATGAATGAGAGGAGACAATCACCTCTGATCATCATTTGTTAGGCCCCACTGCATCCAGTCTGGGGATCCACAGTGCCGGAAAGCCATGGATAAACTAGAATGAGTCCAGCAAGGGCAATAAATTAATTGAACACTGGAGCTCTTGCCCAGTTAGGAGGGGCTGAGGGAACGGGGTTTGTTCAGCATGGGACCCTCTAATAGCTGTGCAGCTAGTGAAGACAGCAGCCTTCTTATTCCTATAAGGAGGTTGTCAAGAAGATGGAGTCAGGCTCTTCTCAGTGCTGCAGGGTAGGAGGATGGGAGTTAATCGTCACAGTCTTGAAACAAGACTGCCTGTCAGTGATGCTTTCCCCCACAAAGACAGCCAAGCAGTGCAGCAGGTTGTCCGTAGGGCTGTGCATCCCCCAGTCTTGCAGGATTTCGAGACCTGAGGGGATGAAGCCCTGGGCAGACAGCTCATACCTCCCAGCTGACCCTGCCTTGCTTGAGCAGGGAGCTGGACCAGAGCACCGGACCACCTGAGCTCAGCTGCTGGACCCTGCATCCTCCAGCATCCTACCGGGACCGGAGGGGTGCACAGAACATTCCAGGATGCGAACTGCTATGCGAGGACCGGCTGATACAGGCGTACCGGGCGCCAGGGATCGAGTTTAACACTCTCCACTTTCAAAAAGTTGGAGCCCCCGCTGATCTCTCGATACCCTTATCGCGGACTCCTCAGCCTCCGCGGCAGCGCCTTGAATTATTCATGGTTATCGACAATCCCAGAAATTACCGTCCCCTCAGCCGAGGCGCGCTGCAGCACCCTGATAATAATGATCACAGATGCGGCGACATTGCCGGGGCCGCCCCGCTGCGCCAGGGCCCGGCCGGGCCGCGCAGGCAGGGGCGCCATGGCGGCGGCCGCCCGCCAGGGGGCACTGCCGGCTCGGAGTTGGCCGCCGCCAGCAGGAACCTCGGGAATGAGGGACAGCGGGCCCGGGCTGGGCGGGAGCTGCGCTGGGATGGCTGGAGAGTGGCCGGCCGCCGGCGTGGCCCTTTCCTCAGCGAGCTGCTGTGGAGCTAATGGGTTCTCCCCCTCGCTTTGCCTTGCCTCGCCCCCGCGTTTCCCAGCAGGGGTGAGGGCCTCGTCCCCAGCGCCAGGAGCGGTTTGAACGCTCTCGCTTCCGAAATAGAGGGGGGAGTGGTGCGGCCTCTGGCCCTGAGCCGTGCCCCAGGGACAGGGAAGAGGCTGGGAACATGACACTGTGGCTGCCCTGGCAGCGACAGCGTGGCTTGGATGGTGAGAGAGGCTCCTAAAGCATCTGCAAGGCCTTGTTTTTGCTGTGCCCTGAGCAGAGTTTACTGGGAGAGGGCGGCTGAGGAGCCCACCTGCACTGGCACAACTAATGCCGCCCTCGGAGCGTTTTGTGGCAGTCTCTCCCCTACGTAACACAATTGCTCAATGTAGGCTGATGCTCTGACAGGAGCTATCCACGGGATAGTTGGGTGAACTCTGAACAGACACAGGATCCAAGCCTTCCCCTGTTTACGTACAGGAAAGGAGAACCCTCAAAATAATACCGGTGAGTGAATGCCAAATCAAGTTTTATCTAAAATTGCCCTTGTGTGTTCTCTGCTCCAGTCATTATGCTGTGTATTTGCTGTAGAAATAAGGTATAGAAAGATCAAGAAACGAAACTGTGACAGGAACAGCATATTCACAGGTAAATTTCAAAACACACCAGTGTTGTTCTCCATTGCAGGCAGTATTGCCATTGCAGTGGGAAGAAGTATAGCTGTTCTGAACCCTCCAGTCTGAGTATCTTATTAGTTTAAACAATCTGAATCAAAAATATTTATGGTCGTGAAAAATCTGTGATCTGCTTAAATTCTTCCAAATTTAGGTTTGGCGTGGAGTCATCATTATTCCCTGTCAAATGGTTTTGTGAAGTCACCCAAAATAATGAGATGTCACTTGCCTAGATACATTAATAATTAGAAGGATTTATTGTAGTAGGCATCATGGGAAAGTGTAACTTTCCCATTAGATGTCCTTAATTAGAAAAGAATGTGTCAGATTTCAGATCAACGTAGGGGAACTACAACTATCCATTAAAGAGAGAAGGACAAATAATGCAAGTGACAGCTCTTGCAGAAGTACAAAGATTTAAATACTTTATAAATTAAGGGGATTGAAGGTGCTCATTTTCATCACTAAAGCTCTATGACCTGTCTTCATCATCAGAAGGGTGCAGTCTCCAAACTGAATTAAACAACATAAAGAGCAAATTCTCTCTATAACTCTGACAATAGAATATTTGTGTAATCGGCGGTTATTCCTTTTCCTGTCTTTTAACAATGGCTCCTTAAGGTGGGCCAAACTACTCTGGAAAGTGTTCAATTATGCTTAAATGAAAATTTTATAGTGACAGTGGCATCTCTTGAACCACAGGAGCCATAGCTGATACACTTGTTCAGTTGGTGGCAAGATGTGGGATAGAGAAGTGGTCTGACTGGCTTTAAGATAACAGTTGGAGAGCTGTTAGGTAATTGTAACACGTGGGAGGCATTACTGTTAATCCAAGCAGAATGAGGTGCCTAAGTACTTGGGCATCTGCAAGGAGTTAATTTAAGTACCCATCTTTTGTGTCTTCCATTTGGCTCTAGGTAATTCCTCACAGACCCAGGCCCAGGGTTTTACTGGGTGTTACACAGAAGCTGGAAAGTAAGTCTTACAATGCTTACATTTACTTAAGAGTTGTGAGTGGAACCAGTTTGTACTCATATTTCTGCTCAGTGCTTAGTTAACATTCAGACATGTATTTTACTCATGCAGTCTTAAAATCTTGCCATGAATGACATCAAAACAAGGGTAATTTAAGGAAGGGAAATGTGTCTGCAGTTTGTTTTGGTTTGCAAAGATGATATTCCAAGATGAGGAGACTTAAAATTTTGCACCATAAGCAAACTACTCAATCTGGGACATTGGATCTATTAATCCTATGTCAGTTACACCTGAAAGTTACTACAAGCTGATTTCTGTGGCCTACAGCTTTTTCTGCAGCCTCTGTGAAATTAGTAACACTGGACCAGTGCCCAGCTGACAGGTGGCCGCATTACCGAGTTATCAGCTTGTTTCCTGCTCTTGATAAGTGTTTCATTAGGGATGGTTTTGGGAGGAAAGGTGAATTTGTTTCTTATGGGGAAAGGAAATCCTTTAACAAGGAGGCTGAGCCACACAAACAGGCCCTTGTTAAATAAGCCTTTCAGTTTTAGCACTTTGTGCAGCATTTTGCTTGAAAAATACATTTCTGTTTTTTATGAGCTTTTATATGAAGAATAATTATGATCATTAGGTTTGGATTTAGAAAACTATATCTAGTTTACCTGGAGGAGATAGGTGCTCAAAACGTAGGTAATTCTGTGGGATTGAAAATGTGCATGTTTAAAACAAAATTCAGGTAGACTGTTAAAGACATGACTTAAATTCTCTTTTGAAATACTGTGTGGAAGCCTTCTCTTTTCTAAATTCAACCTTTATCACGTATTCAATACTAAGAGTGCTAGGGAACACGGGGTGTATTCCAAAGGGATACATAAAAAGTACCTTACTTCCATAAGTTATTAGCATCCAGCATTTGTGTTTTTAATGAGCTGAAATGAGAAATCTTGTGAACTAATTTGAACAAACTACAGTGTCTTACTCAGATCAATAATCTCAAACATCAAGCAACTTTTGAAAGTTTGTTTGTGAGATACTTCTCTAAGAATCTTTCATCCTAAAAATGACACTTGAAAACTCAGCAGTAGATCTTGACAGGATTCACATGTGAATGCCCAAGAGATAAGTGATGCATTGTTTTACTGAGGAAGGTGGTATAAATATTCCACTTCTGAAGGCAGGACTAAACAAAGCTCACCTGCTCATTAAAAGGTACTGAAACCAACTATTTTACATACTGTTTTGTAAATGAGAGTTCCTAAAACACACCTTTGTTTTCAAACCTTATCTGAAAAACCTCTGGGGATAAGCAAGGTTTGGTATGACAAAGAAAACATTTTATTCAGCTTTAAGAGCTGGAATGTCTGCCTCAGGAGAGTGTTATATAGGATGCCTACACATCACACCATCAGAAGAGTTGGCTATTCATGTAGTAGTATTTTTAGTTTTAAATTAAAATCTGCCTGAAGCCACAGATGAGTCCTCAGCACACTGCTCTCTGACTAAGGATGCAAAATTAAATTGAAACTTTCCTTAAAAAGCTTCTTTAAAGGTTAGCTGTCCACTTGGCCTGAGTGAAGCACCTTTGACTTGAGGAAGACTGAAGTGCTGCAGGTGCTTGCACTTTAAAATATTGGACAAGTTATGCCAGAGAAAGAGACAAAGAGATTGAAGCCAGATCACTTCCTGTTTAGTTCTTCAGCAAGCAAGGGTCTTCATATACCTGAATACAGTAATATTAGGGCTTTTGCATCTTAAGGACCTCTATCACATGAATTCAGGTTGATGAATTAGCATACCTGTTCACTTTTCATGTATTAAAATACATGCCTGACTTAATTTTGCTGGTAAAAGCAATGTATTGAGCAGATTATACAATGAAGAAGTTACCCAAACTAAATGGATGATTGAAAATTCTGTCGTTCAGACACCTTAAGGTAACCAAATATGCAGACAGATATTTCAGGAGATATGAAATTTACCTGATGCCCCTTGAAGTCAAACCAGGTATTCTGAGTAAACCATGCCTGGTTTTGGTGGTATACTCTGTACAACAATCATGAATAGTTATATATGTCATTACTGATGGGTAGCAATATATGCTCATAGTCAAATGCTCAGACACCAAGCATCTTCCTGTTTAATGGGCTTTCAGGACCTCATTTAATATTAACAGCTGGAGTATATAGAACTCTGCCTAGGGAATGGATTGTGAGCCACCTGAGAGCTTTTGGGTATCAATTACTGAGTACTGGGTGATGTCGTAGGTGTAAGCTACAGGTGGCGTAAGCAGGAAGAACAAATGGAAAAGGTCTTCTGTAGACAGAAGAAATCTCGTGTTGTAGGCTGTGGTCTTCCCGGGGAAACTTCACCCACCTGATATCTTCCAAAGGAACAACACAGATGGGCAGATGCAATCTTGGAGGTTCCTAAACAGTATTTCCTGACCCAAATGATAGAGGATTGAGTAGGGACAAGTGTTCTGCTGGACCTCATAATTACAAATGAGGAAGGTTGAGGATGTGAGGGTTGAAATCAGCCTTGGCTGCAGTGGCCATGAGATGGTGGAGTTCAGAATCCTGAGAAGAGGAAGTAGGGCAAAAGGCAAGATCAATACCCTGGACATCAGGAGAGCAGACTTTGGCCTTGCGGGGAGCTGTTCAGGCAGACTCCCATGGAATAAGGCCCTGAATGGAAAAGGGGCCCAAGAAAGCTCTTTGATATGCAAGGATTACCTCCTCCAAGGTCAAGAACAGTCCGTTGCAACAAGCAGGAAGTCAGGCGAAAATATCAGGACGATTACATGAGTTAACAAGGAGTTCCTGGCAAAACTCAAAAAGGAGAGACACTGTCTGAACATGCAGAAATGATGTTAGGAAAGCCAAAATCTGTCTAGAATAGAATCTAGTGGGGGATGTTAAACATAGCAAAAAGACTTCTCACAGTACATAATCAGCAAAGGAAAACTAGGGAAAATACATGCCTGCTGCTGAATGGGGCGAGAGCCCTGGTGACACATGACATGGGAGAAGCTGAGTTACTGAATGTCATCTTCACCTCAGTCTTTATCAGAAAGACCTACCTTCAGAAATCTGAGGGCTGAGTGACCAAGGGGGAAGGCTGGAGCAACAAAGTACTACCCTTGATGGGAGAGGATCAAGTTAGAAAATAATTAATCAAACTGGACACATGTAAGTCCATGGGCTCTGGTGGGGTGCACCAATCGGAACTGGGGAACTGGCATCATCCAGAGGCCACTCTTGATAATCTTTGAATGACATAGTCACTAGAAGTGTCTGAGGACCGCAGGAAAGCAAGTGTCATTTTGTCTCCAGAAAGGGTGAGAAGGAGTACCCTAGGAACTACTGGCCAATTACAGCCTCACCTCAATCCCTTTGAATGTGATGGAGCAGCTAATCCTGGAAACAATTTCCAGGCATATAAAGGACAAGTCATCACCCCAGGGAGTTTTGCTTGACCACCTGATAACCTTCTATAATGAAATGAGTGCTGTGATGGCTGAGGTAGTGGATGTTGTCTGCCTCAACTTCTGTAAGGCTTTTAATGCTGTCTCCCACAAGATTGTCGTGGAGAAGGTGATGGAGTATAGGTTCAACAGAAAGTGGGCTGGGATGAAAACTGGAGAGAGTCTAGCAAAGGACCACTAAGGGAATTTTGCCAGCACATAAAAATATTTGAAAGGAAGGTGCAAAGAAGACAGAACCAAGTGGTTGTGGAGTCTCCATCCTTGCAGATATTCAACAGTCATCCCAACATGGTTGTGGGCAGCTAGTTTTAGGTGGCCCTGCTTGAGCAGAGGGTTTGGACCAGATGACATCCAGAGGTCCCTTCCAACCTCAGCCAAGCTGTGACTCAGTGAATTAACCATGCTTTTATTTTGGGGATGAAGACAGACCAAATAAATAAATAAATCTAATCTATATTTGCAACCCAATGCCTGAATCACAAAATATAAAATGAAAGTGAGGAAAACAGCTGCACAAGATCAAGACACTCCAACATGTAGGGTTGTACTCTCTGACAACTAACAAGTAGTTTCGTTTCTCACTTTGGACTCACTTTCAGTAAGTAAAATGGCTGAACAATATCCAAAATGATAAAGAATTAAACATACACATGAAAAATGTATTCATTTCTCTGTTACGGAAAGAGAATATGCAAGATGTGTAAGAGAGGCCAGAGAGATGAGACAATACTTCCTGGGAGGTCTTGGTGTTGCTTCAGGAGTTCTTACTTGTTGTAGAGAGTTGGCAGAGCCACTGCTGATATTTTTCTGCTGCACCAACAGAGCCACCCTTACTGCTTACTGACCCAGGAGCTCCACACCAGGATTCTAGAGCAATCTGGAGGCAGGGCAGAAGTCTATCATGTTCAGTCCTTCCATTTAAGTCTAGATACTGCTTGCCAAAGGATTTTACTCTGTGTTTTCACAGTGAGGAAGAGGTTCAGGGACTGTTGCCAGAGAAAGATATGTGTAGCCATATTGATATAGGAGAACTTGAGCTGCCTAAGTTTGCAGTCATCTGCAAAGAAGTCCTCAGACCTTAGGCTAGATGAAGTGGTTAGGTGCAGATGGGGATCAGTCTGAATCCTGTGAGAAGTGAGTTTAAACATCTGCCTCAATCCTGTAGAGCAGGGAGTGTAGAAATGAACTTCCCAAAACATTGTGGAACAAAAGAGGGGCACATGAAAAGGATTTTCCAAGGAGCCTGTCTTCCTTTGCATTGATTTGTGAAGTCAATAGCTCCTTGCTCCTCGATGTGCTGGCCAAAAATGGTCTCTATTTAGAGGTGGGGGAAGTTGATAGAAACAGTTAACATGTGCCCAGGCTCTTTTTATCTGCCTGACTGTAAACATCCGTGGATATTAGCAGAGTTTGTGTATATTTTTCCAATTACCATGGAAGTGAGCATTGCTGCGGTGTAAGCATTTTCATCCATTTGTCTTTTGAGTAAACCCAAGAAAAATAACCAATACCAGAACATTGAAAACATTGCAAAATCACTAAGAGTTGCAGCTCATACAGATGTCCACTTTGACCTATTGTAATGCCGTAAGTACAATTCTCAGTATTTTTACAGGCTTCATTTACTCGGTTTCATTATCTTTTTAATCAAATCAGATTTCAGATGTGTATTTTTTTTTTTTACGTGTGCAATATGAATGTGATTGGAAGAGTTGCAGCTTTCTATCCAGTAAATGTGACTTTATACATGGAACAGCCCAAATATAATTACAAGTATGGACAAAGTCACCAAAGCATTTTCTATTCCGTATGACCAACAGAGCTGAATCGGCTATCACTGCGCTTGATGAGTGGAGCTTCTGCTTTGCATCCCACATTTTTTCAAAGCATAATGCAGTTTCTATTTCCCTGTTGTTATGATTGTATGAGACAATCCCTAGCTTTAGAAAAGGCAGCATCAAGTCAGGGCATTAAAATTAAAGGGGAAAAAAATCTACACAAACCACTTAAGCACACTCATTATTATGGCCCTTGCTACCTCAGGCCACTGGAGAACTTATAATTTAGTCAGCATTATGCAGTTTGAAGTGTTTTATGTTCTGCATGGGAGCAGGCTGCAATTCAAATATCAGTGGCCATGAAAAATATGCACATACGTTTAGTATGAAAATCTCCAAGGGCATAACAGAAGAGACGGGCACATGTAGCTGCAGTGTGATGGAGAATTTCTGTGAATTAATCATTTGGACATAGTTTATCACCATTTTATATTTTGCCAGAGATGCTTCCTTGCCATTTGTTGGGAAAACTTATTATACATGCACATCTTAGAAAGATAATAAGGCCAAAGCCTTTGATGCTTAAAGGCAACAGCCTTTGTTAGATTCTGTTATGACACAGACAACTTCTCTACTGACAGAGCCATTCAGATAACAAGAGTAATTGCTTATTTTATCGAGTTTAGGGAATTGTGCTCCATTCTCCCTTCTTGCCTACTACATTAGCTGTTATGACCCATCTTCTACCATAATTTAGGGGGAGTGGAGTACGTGCATTTTTAAAGCTTTTCTTGAAAGAATAGAGTGCTGTATTTACATACTTCCTTCATTATTCCACAGGGTCAATACTTTAATATATTCCTTCCAAAGAAGTAGAGTGGTATGTGTGTGCACGTGTGCATCTCTTTCTGTGCCTGGGTGTTTGTGTGCAGTTTAGTGTCTGAGTGGGTAGGGGAATGAGAAGGGCTCATTTGGTTGTTTCTTTATACCTTCTTTTGACTGAAGACAATACCATTGTAATTGGTATTAGCAAAACTACAAGCAGAGCAATCGCTTCTGACACTTTAAAAGAACTTTATTGGCATCTCCAAACACATGAGGAATTTTAAAGTAGAACTTTTCCATCTGTAAGGCTTGGTCTGATCAAAAGCCCAATAGTAGCTCCAGATGTAGCAAATGAGGGTACAGAACACATTCCAGCTCCTTTTGGGTAAAAAGGAAAAAAAAGAAGGCTTAAGTTTGATTCAGCCTAATCCTGACAAAACTATCAAAAGTTAGCACTGCAATGAGAGAATTAAAAAAAAAAAGCTTTCAAAATTTATGTGCCATCCATAGATTTTAAAAGGTTCAAACCCAATATTTAAGTGTAAGGTTTAATATCTTAAAATGCTGCTGTGCTTTACAGTTTTATTACTTAGAAAAAACAGTTTTCTCCAGTATGACTATGTCCTGGTTCTGGCCAGGACAGGGTTAATGTTGCACTAGCCAGAAGGGGGCGTGGCTAGGACCCAGAAATTATTTTGTACCTCGTTTCAGGGCACAAGGGGAAGGGACTTTCCTTCTGAAAGGAAAGGCTCTCTTGCCATCAGGGTGGCGTGGCTGGAATTTTGGGATCTTTTACACACCTTTGTTATTAATATTGTTGCTGTTACTGTTAGTTTTCTTTTTTCATTGTTGTTTCCAGTAAATTGTTCTTAGCACATTGTTCTCTGCCTTTTGTGCCTCCAACTCCCCTCTCAAGTGCACCACAAGGGAGGCGCAGCAGCGCTGGTTTTGGTGGGAGTACTAAATTGGAGAACACCATTCCTAAACCACAACAGACCATTATAGCAAAGCCATGAAATGGTCAGAATCTGGCTTCTGAAACAACACAAACCAATACTGATCTTAACAGAAGGACAACTTTCAAATGGAAGTTGGGAGTTAAATGGAAACCAAAGTGAGTTATACCTCTTCCACTGTATGTAAATAGAATAATTTTTCAGAAGTGTAACCAAATATGAAGGCCAGTTCTGAGAAAATTCTGGCAGTTGTTTCATGAAGGAGGAATTTGTGATTTTTCCCCCAACAGGACAGGTGCATTTTCACACTCCAGAAGCACTTGTTAAGAGGCTGTTACACATAAGAAAGAACTTTGTATTCCTTAACTCTTTTTTTTTTCCTGATTCATGTGAATCCCCTGGTAAAGTGTCTGAACTGACTCATCTAGCATCACTGCTATCAGCTGGGTGGAGTGGATGCCAGCTTCATTTCCCTGATGCTTGTTCTGCTTTTGTCTCCATGAAAAGGTCTGCTTAATACATCCACGTTTGTGTTTGTCGTATTTAAATGTGCAGCCAGGTTCTCCGTTTTGCAAGGACATTTTCATCATCTTTTGAAGTCGCTCCATGAGGCTGGTCACAAATGATAGCTTGCCAGCTATGGAGTGGGTATTAACAATGAATTTTTCATAGCAGACATTCGTGCGATTGTCTTGTGGCTGACTGAGAGGACACAAGTGTGTGCTACATCTCAGTGGAGCAGCTGGCAAGATAAGGAGAGTGTCTGAATGTGCTCTGCTCTAATTAGCTCCATAAAGAGGCAATTGGTCTGTGCAGAAGGCTGTGCTAGATTAATGAAAGTACACCTCTTTCAGGACTCTGCATAGCACTGGTTCCTATAGATGGACCAACTCATTTGGGCCAGCTTATTTATGACTAAACTATCTCCATTGTGCTTGTTGCCTTGTCGTTTTCAACTGCTAGGTCAAGAGTGACATAACATTTCCACAGATTTGATATCCTTGGCAAAACTAAGGAGATCTACCCATCATGTACTCAAGCAGTTTCATGAAACTGAGCAAAAGAGGGTAGAAATCTGACATTTCCTTTCACAAATACTCCATCCCCATTTTTCTTTATAGGGAAGTCACTTTGTTTCCTGCAATGACACCTGCTACTCTCTTCAGCTCCACAATCATTTTGGCTGCAGGGCTGCTGGATTAGGAATTTGGTGAGTTTCACAGGTAGGTTTGCTCTGTCTCGAAAGGGTTGTCCTACTGCTACCCTCCAGTCATTTGTATGTACAGATGGTGACGCTGCAAATGGACTTAGCACCCAGGTACACAATGCTGGGCATATGCAATGACACTGACAAGCAGGACGTGCCAGTCTTGCCAAGCGTGCAGGCTCTGTGTGTGCAGCAAATCTGACACACTCTGAATTCACCGAGCTTACACCGTGTGCCCAGAGTGTTTCCTCTGCACCTGAGTAGTAAATTCAGGTTGCCATGCATGCATGTAGTAGTCATTTGTGACTGAGTTCTGGGCATTTGGCAAGTAGTTCAAGCTACTGCCTCTGTTCTGTAGTCCGGGAGAATGTCCAAATCCCTTGTTTCCTGCTGGACCAGTGGAAACTGCTCCGAGTCGGACAAGGCATTGTATCTGGGGTAGATCAGGCACGTGGCATCTACACAGGAGGTTAGCAGATCATCACACAGGAAGAGTGATTGAGAGCCTCTCTTCAAGAAAGGTAGTCACAGCTGTTGATAAGACATTGTGTTGAGATCAGACTATGTTTGGTCCAGTTGCTTCTTGACAACACTTGGAAATATTCTCTGTCTGTGGCACATTCTGCATTGCATTGCTGTCTCCCATGCTTCATCTCCTAGGGAGCCCAGTCATTCAAGTCCTACATAGAAACAGCACTGGTGCTTTTTAGGTTTGCGGAGAGTTAATTAGGACTTCTGTATCAGGATGTCCTTGTAGAGCAAAGCTACTTCAGGATTGTCTGAAGTGCTGGTAATGCTTATTGCAGCTACGGTTGAGTTGCCTGAAGTTATCTGGAGCATGTGCTTCACTGTCTAAGCTTTCCTCTTTCCCACTTCCCACTCCAGTTTGCCTTCCCATCTCCTTTCATGTTGCTTTCAATACATACTGCTTCCTGTTTGTGTTTAGGGCTGGTAGTGAGAGTAAATGAGCAGCAGTAAATGAATCGATTCAAGTAGCAAGCAGTGTGTGACTTGCCAGGGCCAACCTTTCCCAGGCTTCCCAGGACAAGGTCAGGGAGAACTGGGCAGAATGTTTGATGGATAATCCAGGAGAGTGTTTGCTTTTGCAGTGCTGAGCTGTGTTTCAGGGCACTTGCGGCCCTTGGTCTTTCTCTTACTTTGATGTTGATTTTTCTTTTTAAAAGCAACAACCAGTGAGTGTATTTTGAACAGGAATCTCTGTGAGTTCATTCACTCTTCCGTGTTGCCATATCCTTTCCACTTTGTGTCACTGTAACCTCTCTGTTGGGAATGTATTCTTGCTCTTTCAGATGAGTTATCTGGTCTGTGCTGCCCAGCTTCTGGCTGTTAATTTGCTCTCTACTGGTTCAGGCTGGGTTCTAAACATTTTTTGTGCTTTAATTTGGCATTGTATGTTGCTGTTCCTTCTTCTCTCCAAATTAATTAACTGCTGCTTCATATATCCTCTTAAAAATGGAAAATCCACATCACTGTAACCTAAGCATAAAGACTTTAGTCTGAGAAAGCACAGGGCCTAATAGAGTAGAAAGCCTGTAGCCCAACTCTGTTGCTTAATCGAGGTTATATATATATACATTAATAACAGAAACTGCAAAGGTAGCAGAAATTGCAAGTAGGGACAGGCAAGATCAAAATGGCTCTGGAAAAAGTTATTTTAGTCACGTAGGATTTTTTTATTTATTGCTTGGGACAAAGTATGAGCGCAAGCTAAAATTGCAGCGGCAAATAACCCCAGAGCATGGAAAGTTATACTTAGCTAGCATTAAGGTAATGTCATGTAGAAGCAGAATATTTGTGGTTAGCTAAAGTGACAAAAATACAGCTGCACTTATATTAATCCTGTGTTAATCTTGTAAAGAGATGGGATTTTAAGAAGTAATGGTCTTTGGAAGGGATCTACCTGCTTGCTCTGCATAGACCAGTTATTTCTTTTTAGGCATTAACTGAACTTGTTATTCTGATTTTATTATTGATAACCCAACCAAGCTTTACTGCTCACGTATGTCTGAGTTTTGTGAGTTTTTTTTCAATCCTTGTAATAGCTCTTAAATTCTACTGATCATTGGAAGTTCCAGTTTGAGAGATTTATTGATGGTTTCATCAATAAATCAACTGGTCAGTAATTCAGGATGTGTTTTTAAAGATGCAGCTGCTGACTAAATACTTTCCAACTACAATGGGAACATCTGAATGGATATTCCATAGAACATGGTCCTAACTTAGGAAAAAATAAAATGTATTCTTCAAGTTATGTGAGTACTTAGATAACAGTTGAATGTTTCTAAATCTGTTGTATATATTTTATTAACATACTCTTGAGATACAGCATCTCAGTTTAATTTCATTCTGCAGAGGGCAGTATATATGTACGTGTATCTAATACTTAAATATTTGCATTGCTCTTTTTAAAATCACTTTCACTTGAAAAAAGCGTATAAATTGTGTAGTGAGTAGCTGTTATTCAATATGGCTACAAAATTTGGGTTATTTGCCAAGATATAAACAGGAAAATGCTAATATTTAAAGTAATTTTCTGTAGAGATAGGCTAATTTTAATCCTTGACAGCCCATGCAATTTATGCAGTGCTGTTACAAGCTATAAAAATTAGATTGGGACTGCAAGGTATTTTCAGATTCTATCTCTTCTTTTTTTGGTATAGGAGAGGTGTAATAATCTTACCCTGAGAAGAGACGTTATGTATTTGAAGCAAAATAGCAACTCCCATGTTTTTACTCTCTTCTAAGGAGTTAGTATGATCCCATTCTGTTGTCATATCTTGTCATTTATTTTAGTTCTTCTTTTCCCTGGAAAGCGCTTATGTGAGAAATGTTGGAAGTGAAATGGAGACAGTTTGGGTAGGTCTAGAAACCCGTGAGTTTACATTGCTGGACATCAACCTTTCTAAGTAAATAACTACTGAGCAGTATCTGCACTCAGTGGAATTTTTTCCAATAGTAAAAGGAGACGAAACATGATCTTGAAGGTGTTTGTAGTTTTGGCCTGTGTCCTTTTTCTCTCTTCTCATTTTCACTCATGCCACTGTGCCTTTGGAACTCTTTTTCCTCAGACAAACACTCTTTTGCAGTGTTTAAAAACTGTATCACAGTTCTTTGAAAAACTGATGTGTGTTTGCTTCAGACCTTTTATTTTCTGTATTACTGGATTCATGGCTATTGTGTTACTGGGTTACAAAACCAGACTGGTGATGAATTCTGGGATGTTCATCATTTTTTCCTCCAGAGAAATACAGCGCTAAAATGTGATTTCCCTTTAGCACAGCAAATGTTGCAGGTGTCTGTTGAGTTTTCAAAGGGAAATTATAAAGCAAATTTGGGACTTCACATGCCCACACTGTCATTTTTAAAGTTGTCACATGAGTATCTGACATGGATGTTCAAATTGTATCTCAGGTATCAGTCCTCGTTGAATTAAAGAGTTGCAGAGGGAAATGGTATTTAATTTGGAGTATGTGCCTTACATTGTAACCCCCGTAGTTTAAGTGAGGTAGCTGGTGAGAAGACGTTGCATAGCCAGCTGTTTCTCATGGCTTCCCCTGCAGCCTCAGCTGCTCTGGGATGAAACAGCACTTGAGGTGGGGCATTTTCAAGATGATTCATGCTTTAGCAGGAAGAGAACATATTTTATACAGATGTACAAACAGAAAAATTAACAGGATTTTTTAAGGTGCTGGGTGCTGTTACTGCTACTTTCTGACCAACTACAGATACTGGTATTTGCTCAGGTGGTGTCTTTCAGGTAGAAATCTAATTGATTTCTGAGTTAGTTTATTGGCTGTTCATTAGCATCCTCCCTTGATTTTCACTTACAACACTGTCTAGCACAATGAATGCACTGTCCAGTTTGGTTTTTGGTTTGGCTTGCTTCTGTTAAATGATGTGCAAATTCTGGTCAGTACAGTGCTACAAACCCACCATTTATTTTTAGTTAGGTTTCCTTAAAGATGAAGGAAAGAATAAACTGGTTTATTCCAGATATCTTGAAAACATGCTTTAAACACAGCAGGTATCACAGGAGAAGCAGGGATTCTCTGGTAAAAATTAGTGTATGCAGACAGATATTTGGACTGCTGTATTCCTTTTTTTGATGTAGGTTTGGGCACTTGCCTGCTAGTCCTCTCCTTTTCTACATGGCAAGGGAGGGCATTTCCATTGTCCATGTAAGCCACAGAGACAGGAGAAGAGTTTGGTAAGTGGCTTTAAATTCATCTTGGGAAAAGATAGGTTAAATGGCTTCCTTAATATGGAGCTATTCCTTGTGGACCAGGTGGGAAGGAGAGATACTAAGGATTAGCAACCTGGTACATCTGCAAAATGACTGAGTCTTCTGGAGGAACCATCCATTTAGAGTAGGTAAGGAAAAAATTGTGTTCCTTGACCTCAGTGTGAGTACAAGATGACTGATCAAGTTTTTGCTGCTGTTGGTCTTGCAGAAGAAGCACTTATTTGAAAACTGGAGAAAGTGCCTTCATATTTCCATGGTTTGTTACTGATAATATCTTTTTCAACTGTTGGACAGTTTCAGCTAGATTTAAGGTACCCATTTAATATGTATCAAATAAGAATTTGAAAGCCAAGTCTTGATACCAGCAGATATAAGAAATAAAAAGAACATAAACCCAGCCCTTTGGTGTTACTTTTCTTTCTTTATAACATAATATCCCAAACTGGTAACAATATGATGTAGTATAATGTAGTTGCAACAAGACAGAGTGCAATATTAACATCTACAAGTTTTCTAGCTGAAACATACTGAGATCACACAGACTGTCTTACATTTCAGGTTGCAGAGTATTAAGTGATTATCGCACATGAAATCAGATGAACTTGCAGGGAAAGTAAGGAGAGTATAAATGAGTATAGTTAAAAACAAGCTACAGTAAGTAGCTTTAGAGTCGATGTCTGACTTGGAGGTCCAGATGGCACAGTGGTTAAAGTTTTCTTGTTGATAGTAGATTTCTGTTTTGTTTGTTTTTAGAGATTCTGATTTGTGCTCTTTATAAAATGCATTATTTTCTGGAGTGATTGACTAGGGGAAGTCTGATATATTTCTTGGGCTAACTGCATGGCAGACACAGGAGTCTGGATGCAGAATAATCTTCTTGTAGCCATCTCATTACTGGAGTTTTTATGTGAGAGTGAGGTAGAACATGCAAGCCAGAAATATTTCTATATTGGTTTATGCACTGAGAGGTTTGTTGTAGTAAACAGTCAATAAGAAAGAGAGACGATAACACAGAAGAACCTGGGATTGAAAGTTTTACCACAACTGCCCTGACTTACAGAAGTATAAATGGTCCATGCAATGCTGACCTCTCCCTGCATATGATGCATTCAGGTTTGATGTAAAAGCCTTAGAAGGGGAGCCACAAGCCCAATCTGCACTCTCTCTGTAGCTAAAGGCGATGTTTTTTCAGAGCTGTCAAGCTACTGCTGTTCATAAGCAGTAAATTTATACAAATTAATTATAAGAGATGGAAAAAGTTGGGTTTGCTCACAGGTAATATGTTTGGACTTCAACAATGTGAAAAATTTAAGAGCAAGTGAAAAGAAAGAGAGAGAGAGAGAGAGAAGGCCGTATTTTTTCCTTATATTTAATGAAGCACTATGAATTTCTGGCTCTTTGGGAAGGGTGTATTACTAAGAGTCATTAATGGAACCTAGGCTTAAAATACACTCAGCTGAATTGCTGACTGAAGAAATGTCTATGTAAAACTTAATGTTTTCCTTTTTGTGAATATTTTAGAATCTTTAAAAAAATTTTTTTAAAGAAAAAAAATTGGTGTTACACTTCTTACCATTTGCTTTAAAAAGGATTTTCCACTTGCTCATTTCCAGAAGGTCATCTCTGAGATGTACAAGCTAGCCCTTCATTTAGGTCTCCTCTTACATTCATATTTAACTTTCTTTCATTCTGTGGCCTTTATTAGCTGAGCTCAAGGAGCTTGTAGCACATTTTAAACAGCAACACTGGGAGGATGTAAATGCAGAATAATGTATCAGGACTCAAATTTGCATGGTCAAATGTCAAAAAAATTAGGCCTTCCCCAGAACCATGTCAAGAGAAATAACATAAGTGGCCAGCTCAACAGCAGGCATGCCATTATCAGTTAGTTCAACCTGTCATCACTGACTGGGAGTGGAAGCAGTGGTCATTAGCTTTAACTCTGCTGGGGAAGGTTGCGCTTCTTTTTATTTTATTATATATATTTTACGCCATCTGACAGTATTTCACAGAGCACCACAATGTTATGGTTTCCTCCTTGACAGGGGAAGGAGGGGGAAGTGCAGGTGAGGGAGTAGAGGAGAACACTTGCAATCATCTGTTGTCAGCCGGAGGAGGCAGGAATTGCATTGCCTATCGGATAAATACTCATTTAGAGTAATCACTTTATTTCAGCCCTGTAATGACATTAACAAGCTTGGAATACAGGGAATTACATGAGTCAGAACAAATAATTGAATATTCCGCTGCTGGGAAATGCAGCACAAGTCTGACTTAATGTCATGCCATCTCTGAAGCCAGCACTACCATGCAATTAGATGATAAGCTTAAACAGCATATAATTGGCACTACTTGTATGAAAAACATACTATTAATTGTTAACTTCTTACCTGCTTGTAACTTTCATGAAATAAAAGTATCTTGCATGTCTTTTTTAAACAAAAAGAACCAGAGGAAATACTTCAGTAAATTTTTGTGAAAATAAGAAGGGAAGAACTGGAGTCCAGCATCTAGAAGGAATAACTTCAACATGAGAAACTTCAACACCTTTTTTGAGGGGGCATGATTTAGAAAGCCTTAGGCTGAGAAAAGTATGAGAATTATTTAATATATCAAATGCTACCCTATTTCATATCCAAAGGAAAAATTCCTCATTTGTCTTTTCTTGGGGATGGTCCTGTGCAAGGCCAGGAGTTGAACTTGATGATCCTTCTGGGTCCCTTCCAATTCAGCTTATTCTGTGATTTGGTCAGCTCACAGTTTTGTGTCCAGATATTGTTGCCTGACAAACTGTGATCTCACAACTCTGAGCCTTTTTTTTCGGTCACTCACTGTTCTTAGTTAATAATGAAAAGGCCTTTTTATAAAAATATGCCAAAGTATCAAAAACTACTCTGGGGTGTGGTGAGTTGGAGGAATCTTAATGTGATTGATTAACACAACACCTTATAATCTGTTTGTTTTATCAGCAAACTCTTGTTTTAATTTTTGAGACATTCTTACAGCATCCCAAATCAGTATAATTTGGAAAATTCCATTATTTTATGCGTCAATTAAACTGACTTAACCCATCAAATTATACACTCTGTGATGGAATATTAAAAGGATTCAGTTGCATATATTGTGTGCTTTGAATGATTTGATAGCAGTTACCACAGGCAGCACAATTCTTCAAATATGTGCTAGTTCATGTAAAGATTAATGATGGACAGAGAGAATGCAAATGCAAAAGCAGCATCATCTCCATCACCTACCTAGATTATCTCTGAAAATCACAGTCTTATCCACAGATAACACATTAAATTTGCAACACTTGAATTAAACACAGCGGAAAACTTCTCACATTTATTATAAAGATTAAAAGATGACAACATCTTAAAACTAAAATCCTCTTCTGGATCTTTGGCCACTGATTTCAGCCGCGTTGGAACTCACATATAGTTAAACCAGTAATTGGTACTGAAGTTGCCATTTGTTTTTCTCACCAGTCTATCATCAGCCGTCTCTGACTCTTTCACTGAGACTTGACCAAAGTATTGTGCTGTAGGAGCATGGCAGGCCTAGGGAACAGCTCCCTTTTTTAGAGTAGTTTTGTGTGGAAGCCTGGGCCTTATGTGGCACTTCAGGCTAGCAGATAGGTTTTTAGTTCAGAAGGAGAGAGGAATCCAAGCTGACAGGGAGTTGTGGGTTCTGATAAGTGAAGCTTTGCATGGCTAGCTGAGTCTCAGAGATCTGAGGCTTGTCATGTTGAACACTTATTTCTGTTTTCTTAACAGAAGAGAATGACCCCACCTATTGCTTTCCAGAAGATAAGGCATTCTGGGTGATCGTACTTCAGATTTTTACTGGCATTTGGAAAACGTGACCCATGTGTTTGACAAGTTGGCTTGAAGAAAAGCTGACTGTAAAGTAGCAAGCACAAGCTTTAGATTAGAAGGTCAGGTGAAATATCTACTATAAAGGGATGTAGTTGATCCCCGGATGGAATCCAGGTGTGCTGCTCCTGCAATTGTGTAGCTTTGAAATACTGAAGTTTTTCTAAAAGGAAATATTTGATGCATTGCTACTAATTAGTAATACAATTTTAATTATATTTACCTTGTGATTTTTACTCAACAGATGGCATACTTTCAAGTAATTTCATTTATTCTATCAATAAAAATACTTGCAAACCTCTCCTGATTTTAATAATGGTGCTACAGTTACAGAATGCATTTGCAATTGACTTGTTTATCAAAATGTATCTTACTTAAACAATATTAACATTTAAAACCGTTGCAATTACTATAATCAATCAGAACATTTATATTCATCTGCTGTAATTTTCTACCTGTATGTATATATATTTTCTACCTATATGTATTCATTCCAAGATGACAATGCTTTTAATATATTAGTATTGTTCATGCATATGTCAGGATTTTATATTGCTATGCTGATTCAGTAGTTTCAGCCTGGAATTCTACTAGCACTCCTCAAGCAGCAACTAAAAATGTTAATTTATGCCAGACTTCTAATTTGTGGATAATATTTCTTAAAACCACAAAAACATTAGGAGGTACCTACTGAGGAAGGGTAAAGGAATGCTGCACTGGTTTCCATGTCACTTTCTATGTATTTGTCAGGTCTCCAAGTGCATCTGTTCCACTCTACGGGTTTGGCAGCCTGGGTTTAAGGTCAGTGCAGCAGTGTGGCCTTAGGTCTAACTGCTGCCAAGGAAGACTGAGAAAGAGCTGTGAGAAGTCTTGCTGGGGTTTGTTTCCATTTTGCTTGAGTGCTGCTTTTAAACTCAGACCCTTCCTCTTTGCTGCTACCTGACCTGTATTGCAGCTATGGCCACATATCCCATTGAGCCAGACACTAATTTGTGCATTTAACTCCCTTGTTTTGGCTGTGGATCTGCCTCGGTATTCGAGACCTGTCCGTTAGTTTGAAATCTTGTTGCCATTAGACCCGCTTTGCTGTTCCCTTTTAGGTACTGCAGGTCTGTGCCCTTGCTGTCTGTCTTGCTCTCTGCTTCCCCTTCCTTTATGGAGAAACCAGCCTTTACTGCTCCCTGTTGATCGCTTTGGACCTTCTCGAGCCCTAAGTCACGCACCATGGAGCCTGGCCTTTGGATTTCAGAAAGGCCAGGTAGTGCCTTTCCATTCATAGATGAATATACCTAACTCACCCCTTACAGATACCCATGGAACATTCCTTGCAAAAAGCTTTCATGACTGAGATTCTGCAGCCTCTCCAGTGTCGGAACAGTTCTTACAATTTTGCCTGAAAGCTAACCTGAGTCTCTTCTGCTACCAGCAGAGCAACTTTTACATGGGCAGAGGGGGCGCTGTATTCAACTAAAACAGGAGAGATTTAAATTAGGTATTAGGAAGAAATTCTTTACTCAGAGTGGTGATGCACTGGAACAGGTTGCCCAGAGAGGTGGTGGATGGCCACATCCCTGGAAGTGTTAAAGATCAGGCTGGATGGGGCTTAGTGGGTGGTCCAGTGGATGACATAGCTGCCTGTGACAGGGGAATTGGAACAAGATCTCTTTGAGGTCACTTCCAACTTGAGCCATTCTATAATTGCATGGTACCATTGAAGCTGATTACTTTTTGTTTCCTTCTCACTGAATATGAGAGAATATTGATAAGGTTATGTTTTACTACAAATTTTAAAATGGTTGTAGAGATCCTCCTCAGTATTTTTTTTCCAAGGCTGAACATTAATTCCTTCCACCCGTCTCCACAGACCATGTTTCCTAAACCTACCACCATTCTTCTCCTGAGAATTTATCTTATTTCCCTGCTTTCTTGAAGTATGGTTCTGGGAAATGGCTGCTGTGTTCCAGCCAAGCTGACTGAACACAGAGTAGAATGATCTTTATCACTTTGGTCATATATGTGACAGTTGCACCAGTATATGCTAAAAAAGATGTTCCTTTCACAACAGCAACATCACCAAGTTGAGTCTGTCAATTTATGGTCCTCTATGCTCTAGCTATTCAGTTATTTATATCCTATTATGCACTTCACTTCTTCAGGTCACAGTTTTTTGCATTTGCCTGTGGAATATCTTCCCGGCATATTAGGATCATTTTGATATCACTTCTATCTCTGGTGTGAGGCCTTCAGATCAGTGACATCTGCAAACTGGTAATTTGGTTTTCTCTGACATTCAAATATGAAATTATTGTGTTGAAAAGGGTTTGACTAAAGACACATTCATATTCTATTCCAATTGAAATGTATTCCCAATCTAACTTTTATATTCCTAATATGCACATTTTCTATCAAGTAAATGCTTGCTCTATTGTAAATTAATCTCCACTGCCTTTGCTAGACTGTCACAAAGGAAAATACCAAATTTTTTAAAAAATGAGTGTATTGCATCTTCTGCTTCTCTCTTTCCATTATGCCAGTTATGCTATCAAGGAAGATAGGTAGCTTGAACTATGCTATAGGTTCTTGATGTGTTGGCAAATTCTATGTCTTCTATATGTTTAAATGCTGATTGCTGAATAGATAGTCCTAGGGTGTTGAAATACGGCCATTTTGTAGCTCCCCCTATCTTCCTTTTCCTTCCTTTTAGCTACTGTTTCTCTTCTGCTACTCTACCAATCTCTCCAGGTTCTCAAAAATGAGTGATTTAGAGGTCACAGAGACCCCTAAATGTTGCAGGGCACTGATTACTCGACAGTGAGTATATGGTGAGATATAATGTGCCAGGGATATTCTGAGGCAGCAAGGATAAAGTACTAATTCTAATAAACCATTTCTAGCACATTCTTGAGGTAGAGGAAGCGCAGCGTTCATATTGAGCCTGAGACAGCAAGGAAGAAGTGGCAAGGAGCTCTCTCTGCAGAAGTCCAAAATGGTGCTAAATTTCTGAAATATGTCATCTTGTCTAAATTATTTCTGCCAGGGTTTTTTGGTTTTGTTTTTTTGGTTGGGGTTTTGTTTTGGTTTGGTTTTTGGTGGGTTTTTTGTTTGGTTGGTTTTTGTTTGTGGAGTTTGTTGTTGTTTGTTTGTTTGTTTGTTTGTTTGTGGGGTTTTTCTGTGTGGTTGTGGTGTTTGGTCTTTGATGGAAATTATAATTGACTTTTGGAAATGACTGATTTTATGAAGAGGTAAACCATGCTCCCTTTAGGGGAACTGAAAAGAAGATTCCTGGTGAAGGAAGTAATCTTTCCTACCTCCTTTGGTTTTGATGTTTTTCAGAGGAGAAGCCACCTACGTGTGCAGCTGTTGAATGTTCTGATTTTCTGCTATTTCTCCACCTCTTCCCTTTAGTAAGCAACCAGAGCAGCTTTGCATCCCGCTTATCCTCTGATAATTCAGCATTCAGTAGACTAATAATATGGGTATTGAGGAAGCCTGGAACAGAAAGTCTGCTGCTGACAAAGCATAAATAAGCTTTAGCTGGTACTTACAGACAGATGTATATAGCAGCTGGATCTGAAAGAAGATTTGGAGTGCTCAGCACTTGTTTGAAGGCTGCATCCATATATGGTTTTCATGTCTGGATGAGCAGCACTTTAAGTTGTGAAATACTGCATGGGGGAGAGAGGGAGAAATTCTGGCAGCATTTGGTAGTTAGCTGCGAGCAAGCACTGATGCCAGAGAATACTTCAATATCAAAAATAGCTACATTTCTCTACAGACTTGAATGAGACCCAAGAGTTCAAACCAGCAGATTCTTGTTTTCACTGTGCAGCTTGTGGAATAGCAGAAAAGGGTCATGAACACAGGATAAGAGTAGTTTTAAATTTATAAATTAAGGTTTCCTTTTATTTGGAGTCACCTACATGATGTAGTGTTATGCAAGATTCATTGTGAATCTTCTCTGGCTATTCAGCTGTTTGCTGTTATAGATTGCTTCTTAAAGAGCAGGAGCTTTTGCTCTGCAAACTTTGTTTATTGCTAAGGTACCTGTACCCTCATGAATGCAAATACCCAGGTTGATCTCATGCCACAATGTAAGCAGGGAAATGAGAGATTTTTATTTCATATCTAAAGACAGGATGATTTTTGATGCAGTTGTGGAGTATTCTCCAAGAATGTCAACATTATAAATTGAAAGGCATGTTATCTTAAGAGTGCTGTTAAAGCTGGAAGAGCCAAGTTTTCCAGAGTTCTCTTTGCCAGAAAAGGAAGGAACAACAGACTCTTTTTT